>JPFL01000029.1:333961-381538 GCA_000733385.1 Paramecium biaurelia | reverse complement strand
CCCAACCCCAAACCCAACCCCAACCCCAACCCCAACCCCAACCCCAACCCCAACCCCAAACCCAACCCCAAACCCAAACCCCAAACCCAACCCAACCCCAAACCCAACCCCAAACCCCAAACCCAAACCCAACCCCAACCCCAAACCCAAACCCCAAACCCCAACCCCCAAACCCCAAACCCCAAACCCCAAACCCCAAACCCCAAACCCCAAATAATCCAAATTGATATGAGCCTGTCCTTTGATTGTGTTAGCCTTTGAATATAAAAATATCATAAATATTTTGTAAAAAGCAAAGTGGGGGTCTTACTTTTTATAATTTTTTGGAAATATGGTAATCTTTTCATTTTAGGTAGATTTATTTTGCTCCCTTATATAAGTTTAATTTTTTTGGCTGATTCTATATAATTTAGTAAAGAATTTATAAATAGAAAAATTGGTTGACAATAGGATAACCTAAAATTTCAGTTTTTTAGTCTATAAAATGATTGTTTAAATATACAATTGAAGATTTTTATTTATTAATTTGATGATTCCAATTTGAACAAACTTTATCAATAATTTCTAAAAATTATTTTATGTGTTTATGTTAAATCCAGAATAATAAATCAAATGCATATGCTACATAATTAATATCAATTTATTGACATTTTAATTGTCCCTTTTTACTAACTTATCTAAATAAATATTTGAATAACGGAGGGGATATAGGAGAACCTTATAATACACTATTGTTAAACCAATATTTTTCCTATTTATTTTTGGGTATTTCGTTTCTTCTAAAATATCTCTCTTATTTCTTGGTATGTTAGTGGTCTAAGTTGTTTTATCTACAATTTTCGTATTATTCTCTGTTTAGAGAGGAGACTTAACAATTTTCTATTTTATAGGCAGGATATTTTAAAATTTATATAACATCTAAATACGCCTCCTTTTTTATTCTTAGGAATTATAATAGTTAATTGTTTCATTTATTAATAAACAACTGCTATCTTGTCTTAAGTTGAAAAATTTTCAGCCAATTGTTTTAATTTTTCTGATAATATAGTTTTGTATTCTTTTATCTCATAGTGTTATTCTTATTTTTTAAACCACTTAATATTTGTATAGTTTCATTCTAAATTGTACCATTCATTAAAATTCTTAAATTGTTTAGCCATTTTTTAATTCAATTTTTTATTACACTAAAATTCCTGCAGATTATTATTATTATTTAAGAGTCTTTTGTATGATATAAGAAGTATTAAAACCATCTATTCAGATTATTTGAATTCTTAATATACTATTAATATTTTATTTAATTAATTAGAGCCCAATTATTTTTCTTTAAAAAATTATTATTAATAAGCATTACTATATACTACTTCTTTATTTATTTAAACTCAAATTTTTTTAAATATATTATTTCAATGGGATAGTTCATTTACTAATAATCATAAGATGATCTGATAACTCATTTTAAGTAAATTCTTAGTCAATTATATCATTCTTTTCTATCATAAAAATATCTGTTTTAGATTTTTAATTTAATTTCAAAACTACTGATTATTACCTCAATGCATCTTAAATTCGAGCAAGAATAGAAAGACTTGATTTAAAAGAAATCTAATCATAATTTAATCCTTTAAATAGCATTTAAATCATAATGTTTCGCAATTGCAATAAACTAATTCTCTCATTGCAGCAGCCGTAGTCAATGTTTGATAATTAAAAAAATAGATTTATTTAGTCTAGCGATGTAAAACTAAACTAATAAAGTAACTACTATCGATTTCTTTCGCAGCCGAGCACAGATATTTCTGGCTCATTAAATAATTCAATTTGTATAACACTCTTAAATCTTTTATCAAATCCAAAATTCATTACTAAATTAAAAGGTCACTCCTCAACAATACAGAGTTTAGTAATAACTCCTATAAAGGAAGATATGGTCATTAGTGAATCAAGAGATAAAACAATCAAATTTGGAAGTTGAATTCTGAATTGTCTTGGTTTTGTTTATAAACTACATATGATCATACTGATGAAGTTATTGGGATATCAATAAATGACGAAGGAAATAAATTACTTTCATGTGGAAAAGACAATTAAATTTTAATTATAGCAATTAATTAATAAAACTAATGGTAGGTTGTTTAGATAATACAAGAACATAATAAGGGATATCGATTAACATTCATTAATAATAATTTATTTGCATATCAGCCAGATTTAACTTTCAAGATACATTTATACTTTTATAATTCATAAACTTAATAATACATAGGTTCTAGCAATATTAAAATTTAATCGGTCCCCTTATTCTACCTTTCCTCCAAAAGTGTCTTAATCTTAAAATTTTGTTCTACAATAAATATAATTTAATTCTCAAATACCTCTTAACTATTCTTGTACAAATTAATCTAATCAATTGAGTTTTGGCATCAGGGGCTTTTTCGGAACATTAGCAATAATCGAGAATTCTTAATTACTTGGGATTATAAGTCAAAGGAACTTCAGATTAAAAAATATTAAGAGTAATTATGAAATATAATAAAAGTGACGCATTAATTATTTGAAAAGAGATATTTTTGTTATTAAAATAACCCCTAAGTTTAATTTTGATTATCTCGAGTCCAATTTATTTTTTTGTAGAATTAATATATCTTAATTAAATAGATTTCATCATTTCACAATCTTTTTTAATAATCTGATTTATCACATAATTGTTCTTCGTTTCTACATCATTTTGTATTTTAATTACATATAATGGAATTTCTAAGAGTATATTTTAATAATGAAAATTCTCTATAAAAATATTTCTGAAAAACTTGCAAACAGTATATTAATTGCAATGCACTTTTTCAGAATAAGTATGAAAGAGAAATATAGATGAAAGGAACAAAAGTATTTTGAACCAAGAGTTTTACTTTGATATCTTAAATTATCCACTAAGTAAGTCAGTCAACTTTAATCAAAATAAGAGAAAACCAAAACCTTCATGGACTCATTTACGTATTAATCCCTAAAGGTTCTCTAAAATCTAAAAAAACAGATAATTTAATAATTTAAAGAATTTATATACTTAGGTATAGAAAGAAAGAGTATGGCAGTTAAAGGATAGATTTATAATAATATTTAGATCAGAAATTCCAGGAACTGCAATCAGATTAAATTTTAATAATAACTGTTTATTAAGTTTTAATAGGTTTCTTTATGCTATTTATTATTTATATCAGTTTTAGGATCTAATTGTGATTCTTCTTCAAAATTTTAGAACTATTAAATGGACACAATTAAGTTTATTCTATTAATCCAAATAATTGATAATATAGTTAATCACTTGTATAGATACAAGTTGCGTGTTTATCTGCAAATAATAATCTAATTTCACATTTATACTTACAAGATAGAGCCAAAAAATATAAGATGGTTATGCATTCCATATCGTTTTCTTGCTTTAATTGAAAAATAAATAAAAAATTTCATGTTTGCTTTCTTAAATTTGACATAATTCAATTGCAGTTAAAATCTTGTAAGTGGGAACAAGGTTTTTGTACTGATTTTGATTGCTAATGTGGAAATTAGTTAGATCGCATCCAAAATATTTAATGTTATTTGGGTTATAATAAAATTTTAAACTACTAAATTTTTAAATTGGGCAATATTTTTACATGAAAAAACTTGATTAAAATATTTAATTCATTTAGTTATAAAATTTGAAAGCGACTACACAAAAATATTAAGAGAACAAAATGAGTGAGAAATTTCTCTTTTCCTGTACAACCAATAGCAAGGAGGTTATTGTGAAAAATATTCATTATAATGAATTATTTAAACAATAAGTTGTCCTATTTCTAAAAATGAAGTTTGCCAAAAAAGAAGTAACCATTAAACTTGATCAAGCATAAACTCTTATAATTGTATGGAACGCAATCAAGAATGACCCAAATCAAAAAAGATAAAAAATATCGAAATTATTAACATTTCATATTTTAAAATAGCAAATTTTCAATCTGATATTTAATTTAATTCAGGAGAATTATATATTGAGTTTTAATATAAACATAATTAAATAATTAAGAAGTAATAGTTAAATATTGTTGATTATAAATTAAGATTATAGAAGTATATGTTGATATGAATATTGATTGATAATTAATATTTCTATAGAAATTGATCCACTGATATTGATTCAACTAGTTTTATTCATAAATTCATGAATTTAAATTAATTATTGTGTTACAGAAAATTAATTGTATATATACCCAAATTCTTCACCAAAGGGGGTTGTTTAGATGATGATTTTAGTATTTATTGGTAGATGCACATTTGAATCAAATAATTATTGAAGGATTAGATAGTAGAATTTGCATTTTGATATGCTGTGATATACAAGTAGCGAACTATAAAAATATTTTCTAATTATATTAGATACTATAAAACCATAATTTTATGTTGAATATTTCAAAAAATAACATTATAAGGTTGAATTTTCAAAAGATTAATACAAAAACAATAAATTCATTTTCAATTATTTTGAATTCAATAATAATTAATAAAACTGGAAATAAAGATAAATTAAATTAATTTTGTTTTAAATTGTGATCATCTATTAGAAATTGAGTGGCCTTAAAAGGTTTGAAACAATTTTATTGTACATATATTACTTAAATTGATATTTTTTAATTTAATTGTTTTATCATATTTTTGAATTATAGTTAATAGTATTAGAATAAAGAGTGATCATTTTATGAAAATAGTATCTTATGCGATAGTGTTGTGGTTTTTAGGTGTTTAATATTTTGAAATTTCTGTAAAATATTATTTTATGTCAAATCAAGATCTTAATATATTTCCACACCTCAAAGTAAATGTGCCTTCGTTCCTTCTAAAAACCTATGAGATTTTAGAGGTATAATAAGCAAAATAATCTTTAGAATGATTCATTAATCGATTTAATATCATGGAACAAAGAAGGAACCTCTTTTGTAGTATTCAATCCAAGTGAATTGTCTTCTAAAGTGTTAGCAAATTATTTTAAGCATAAAAACTATCCTAGCTTCCTCAGGTATCAATAAAGTAATGTAGATAACTAAATATGTATAACTTTAAAAAGACCAGAAATTAGTTTGGGTAAAGTGAATTTCGTCACAAGTGGTTCAGGAGGGGTCTAAAGTATTAATTTAATCATAATCTGTATAGAAGTATGCTGTAGTATATAAAAAGAAGAAATTAGGAAGAGTCAGATCTAAGAATAGAAACAAAAGAAAGCAGCTAAGAACTTGATAATTATAAGAGAGAACATGACAGCCTGAAATAAATTGTTAAAGATCTCTAAGAAACATAAATTAAATTATAGGAAGATTTGAATTTTTAATTGGAGCAATCTGTGACCTTATCTCATTAAAATTAGAACACTTTATAAGTAAATTAATTAGATTATTTAGGCAATAAATTAAACTTAATTGTAATTCAACCAAAAGTATGATTAGGTGATTCTCATGTTAACCAATGCAATTAACAACATGCCATCTTTGGGTAATAAAAATATTTAAGTGTTAGTCTATAATTTTAAAGAAATTATCAAATATTGTTAAGAAGAGACAAAATAAAATTTTTGCATTTAGAATAATGCTTCAACAGCAAGAACTTAGAATATTTAATTCAGTTAAATGCATTATTACCCACAGAGACAATATTCTTGTAATAATTCAAACCTAATTTAACTTTATTATTATCAAAATGACCCTAAATAATATTTATACAAAAAAAATAGCCCCCTTGCTTTGACAGCCTCTGCCTAGAATAATTATTTATGTATAATATTAACAATACTAAAGCTCCATAACATAATTATTCACTTTAATCCAGCTAGCAAAATTCTCCCTATAGAATTTAGAATATACAGATGTCACCATATTATTTTGACTCAAGGAATGTAGATTAAGTAAATTAGATTTAAATTTTATTATAGTACAGTTTATACCAATAAGTATGATACCTAATATATGTTTGTATAATTAATTCTCTATATACATTTTATAAATTTTCTCTAATATTATCATAACGTTGATGATTAAAGTGTTTAGAAAGATTTTTTATAGAATATAAGTAAATAATAGGAAAATCTTTCAAGAAGATTAATATTTTATACATTTTAAGACTAATGAAAATGAATAATTGATAACAACTATTTAATTTGATATTATTAGAATAATTCATTACATTCCCATATCATCATCATCATCTCCTTCTCCACCATCCTAATTAATCCCATATTCATCTTCTCCATCTTCATTTTCAACTTCATCTATATAATCAGCTTATTGGTTTCCAACAACTTTGGGCTAAGTAAAATATTTGATAAAATACTTCAATTTTAACTTTCATTTATCCTTGATACTTTTTCATAACGTTTTCAATCTCAGCTAAAGCATCCTTCATAATCTTTACTCCATCTCTTGATATGGTGGTTGTTCTACCTGTATAAGATGGAGATGCTTTGATTTCAAACTAAATTTAAATGATAGAATACTGATAGTTTGCATTCTTCAGTGGATTTCATTGCTCCAGCAATTAATGCTTCTTTAATAATAAGACTTCCAGCATAATCATGACTTATTAAGTCAAATTCAGTTTTAATAGTTACTGGTTCTGGTTTTAATCTTCTCTCAATTTCTTCCATTAATTTAAGTAAAATCTATTCAGATAGATTTAGTTTTGATAAATGCTTCTGATCTGATAAAGCATTTTTAAATATTTAAAGAACTGAAACATTTTACTTATTGTCTTATAATGGCCATACAATAGTTTTATATAATTCCTAAATATTGATATTGCATTTCTCAGCAATGGCTCTCATAATCGAATGAATCATTTTTCCATCTGCAAACTTTTGTAATGACATTTGCTCTTCATCCTTAGCCACCTTCTTCTTAGACAGATCAATGTATCCTTAATCTTCATCTACTCTAAGCACTCTAACAACTTGAATTTTTCCTATTTTTAAAGCTTTTTGAATTCCACCCTTTAATGCTCTTGTTGTTTCATTAGGGGGAATCATGCCTCTTATTCTATCATATTCTAATAATTCGACATATGATGCATTTTCTTGAACTTCCACTACCTCTACAACAACTAAATCATTTTCTTTTGGATATTAATTCTCATAAAATCGGCATCTTAGGTTAATTCCTTCATCTATTACGGGTTTAATTTCTTGGATCATTAAATAAATTTTATATAATATATTATTTTTCATCTTTCTTCTTTAGGTTGATGTTGTTAATTTTCTAATCATCTGCCTCTCATATTAGAATTTTAATTCAAATGGTTTTTTTGAATATTTAGGTTCCTTAGTACTTGAACATATTAATTCAACATTACATTCTCCATCAGATCCAAACCCATTAATACTAAATTGGAAGATTAGTTTATTTGTTTATCAGTCCAACTAATTCTCAATCGATATTATTGTCGTATAATTTTATGATATGTCCATTAAACAATTGCAATTAATTCTATCTATTTTTATGAAATTAAGGTTGAGGAGAAAATTTTGATCTTTCTTAATAAACAATTATGATATATTATTTACTACCTCCATAACTCAGGTATACAAATTATCCATTTTATCTTTAATATATTAAGTAGTTTCAATCAACTTAAAAATTAGCCTAATTTCATTTAAAAATGCTCCGCCTGAATTTTTTTTTTTTACTTTTAACATTGTAATCTAAATATATATATCCATCCAAATAAGAGATATGAATATAGTTTCATTAATTTCTAGAAAAGAATAATTTCTATTCGATTTTTGCCTTCATTGTTTTGATATCATAGGTAGTTAATTTAATACTTTTTGTTGAATTTACACTCCAAAATTATTATTAAAGTAAGTTCCAGTCAGATATTCTATAGTGTAGAAATCTAGCAATCTAAACATATAACCACGGCCGGCCTCATATAGTTTACTCCAAAATGTCGATTGGAGGATCATTTTGTCATTTAACGAAGGTTTTGAATGATCTAATACATTTATTATTTTAATTCAAGCTTATGGTTTGACACTTTCTTTTTCTACAACTTATATAATTAAATTTTTTAACAACCACATTAATCTAAGATTTTATTTATTGTTCGAATTTTTTCATCGCAATATAATAATGTTTTCTCCTTTTTATCATTTTGTAACTCTTAATAAATGTCTTGAATTTCTTCATTAACTTTCTATTTGTGATGGTCTATTTCAAAGATGATTTATTTAGTAGAAGTTCTTTTGAATTTAATATATTTATTCTTTAACTTCAAATATATCTTAAAGTTATTGAATAGGATCAAAGTGAATGTTAGATCTCAAAAATTTCATTTAAGTTTTCGCAATCAAGTATGCTACCTTCTAATATATTTCTTAATTCTTGAATCTAATGATTATAATGAATTGGTGAAGTTTTATCATAACAAATAAAAAAATGGAATATTAATATTCAATATTACATACATCTGCATTAATTTTATAATTAATTTAAGCATTCAAATTTCAAATGTTTGTACTTATTAGCAAAGCTAGTTTTATTAAAAACTAGAATGTTTATTCACAAATGTAAATAATCTAATATATTTTAAATTGCTATTTCAAACAATGTCTTAAAATAAAAGTAAATAATCCATGCTTAATTATAGTTATAATGTTGGGAGATTGTGGAGTAGGCAAGACAACAATCTTAAATAAGTAAGAAGATCTACTTAAGTAAAAGCTTTTTGGATATAAATGCAAAAACTGAGACAACTATTGGTGTATAACATCATTCATTCACAAGAAATAATGTGAAATTTTCAATATGGGATACAGCCGGATAGGAAAAGTATAGATCCATAGTGTCAAGGTTTTTATCTTTATCCTATTAAAGCCATTATAAAAGAGCTAAAGCTGCTATTTTAGTTTATGATTGTTCAAATGAATCATCATTATTACATATTGATAAATGGATAGAAGAGCTTGTTTTCCAAACTGGTGCAAATGTTAAAATTGTATTAATAGGGGTAAATGAACCTAAAATAAAATTTATGTTAGAATAAAACAGACTTATAAAATTTCAATATAAATGAACATGCTTAAAAGTTAACTGAATAATATGATATTGCATATCAAATTTAAACAAATCATTAAGATCCAGAGTTCAAAGATAAGATGAATTAATTGTTAGACTAAATAAGCATAAGTATTCAATGAATTTTATTTTTATATTTGGGATTGATATCTCCAAACTAGCAAAATTAATCTCCAATTTCGAATATTAATTTACAGGAGAATAATGATCAAATTAATGTGATTGAATTCAATCATTAAGAAGATTAATAATATATTTTAAATTAACAATAGGGTCCAATAGAAGTTAAGGCAAATAATAGTAATCAAGAAGTAAAAAGTTGTGAATGTTGAATTAGTTGATAAATAACATAATAAGTATATTTTTCTAATTTTTATACATGAATACATTATTTTCAAAAATATTTAAACCCAACTCTTCTTAGATTTTCATAGGTGCATAAAGAAAAAATATTTACAATAACACTTCTTATTACAGTTACTTAAAATCCTTTGTAGAATGCCAAAGCTCCTCCCTCAGAATAGATTTACTTAATGATTCTAATTATACTTAAATATTAATTTAATCTTTACTTACCTCTCATTCAATACTTAATATCTAGTCTTAACAATGTCAATTGGATAAGAGATACTCCAGAAGCTAGCTGCTGCCGACATACTGGCCATTAAGATTCCAAATTAAGATGCTTCTGTTCTATCTCTACCTTAAGGAGTAAAGTATTGTAATGTCTTGGCATGAGATACAAAATATAATCCACAACCAATTGAATCTCTCATTAATTATAACTTAAGTCCTCTAACAATTAATTATTTGTAGTTACTTATAAATGTGAAAAAAGCCTTAAGTTTTCAATATTTAATACAATTTATGGATTGGTCCATCAGTTTACTCCATTTTTGATAATTTTGTTTTTTGGGATAAAATTTTACCATATTCCAATGGACATGCGAATATATTGCTAGTAATACCCTATTTAATGTAATTGTATAATACTGCCATACTTCCTGCTAAAAATGTTTGTTAAAATGGTAAATAGCTATGTTCACTTAAATTATCCATTCTAGCAAACCACTTTCTCATATGTTCATAAGTAGGAAAATATATTGATCCAGCACATACAGAATTTAGAAGCTATATTGATACCCCTATGCAAATGTATAAAATCTACCTCTGTACAAAGTCTTGACACCTTCATCTCTAATAATTTGAATTCCTGCTTTTATCATTCCTTGCTTTTTATGCTATATTTGAATTCTAGTTTTGATAAAATCCAATGGATATCCAATTAATGTATGAATACAACCTATTCAATTAGATTAAGTGATTACTTGAGAGAGTCCCTGAAACAAAATTAATGATGAAATATTTCATATACAATATTTTTTAGATTAAAATGACTTATAGAATCAAGAAATAGAGTTTTTCTTTTTGATGAAGAGAGTGTAAGTTTAAAGTCTTTATTCTAATTATTTAGAAGCCAAATGATGTTCCCAATTTATGCTGTCAGCTTAAGTTGATTGATTTTATAAAAAGCCAGTTCTTAATTGATTGTAAAATTATTCTAAGACTTCTTATTAAGCCTTAATGTCTATAGCAATAAGATCAGGAGATTTGAGTTGATTACAAAATTACTTGGCACATTCCTTTAATAAGGCAATATATTCAAAGAATGGATGAATGAATTCCACCTTCTCTACATCAGGCTACTTAATTTTAAACATTGATTATATATAATTTTTTCTCCAACTAAAATAGTTGTCATTCCACCAGTGTTCTTATTTCTTCATTAATGTATTCACAGCTAATAATACTTCAATTGAAACCTAAATTTATGGTGTTATTTACATACTTAAACTAGCTAAGCTTGAAAATAATGGAACAACTCAACAGCATATTCATTAAAATCTACTTATAATTCTTAAACTCCTATTGATACTGAAATTAGTTATTTGAGTAAATAGATCAATTACATTGCTGCATCTGTTTCTGGAATAAAATTTCTTATTAGAACAATTGATTTTGTGTTTAAAATGCATTTAACTTCATTAACTGCAATCCAAGTCTTACCTTCATTAACTATTCTATTCTTGTTTATATGTTTAGATAGAAAGGTGGACAAATCAGGCTAATTTAATGATTCCAAACTAATCTAATCAAAAAAATGGATTTAATCTGTAAGTCTAGGAAATTAGGTAGTCAGATTAATTTAGTCTATTTGATTGGTAAAGTTCTTATTTTGCTTCTATGATTGACAGGTTCCCATTATTACAAATTTATTGTCAAATCAGAGTTTATAATATTACGATAATTTTCAAATAGTATCAATTTAAAGTATAATAAATCATAATATTTTATAAATAGAAATCATTTTTGTTGATTATGAGCCCACTTTCTAGCAAATAGGAATGGATCATTTTGATGTTTAACATTTTCTTACAATATATCTATTAGAACATCGTAATCTGGATTTTATTCTTTTAAAATAATTTGACTCATCAAACTAACTAAATACATACTAAGTAATTTCCCCTAATCTTCCAATTGAGTATTAAAAAATATAAGAAATGTGTTATCCATAGTGAAATTCAATGTATGTTAAACTTTATCATAATAAGAGTTTAATTAATTAATCCAAATATTCAATTAATCTTTATATTATTTTGGAGCAAAAGAATAAAATGCTTTGGCTTTGATCGCCAACAATTTTCTAAATAGAAAATTACATTTTTATTTTTGTTCATTTTAGATATTCATATTTTTAATTACATTTTCTAAAAACCAACAAAAATTATATGTTGGTAGAATAATAGCTGGCAATTATGTTAATTAAGGTTAAAACTTTTATTTTTATTATTACTGTCTTATTCCTTGTGTTGAAAATGAACATTCAGTTGATATCTAACCTATTTGTTCAAAATTCTCATTTTTTGTTTTTAAGATATTTTTTGGAAGATCCTCTTATGTTGTAAAATCTGATACAGAATTTACTTTACAATCAGTTTTTGAAAATATTTTCATTGAATCAAATTTCTTTTAATCAAATGTTGCAGCTTTATTATGAGATTGAACATGTTTTTAGTATTTTTATCTTTAACTTTCCAAAGTTGGTTATTTAGAAGTTGAGAGAGGAGAATTGAGGCTGGATTATACGAATTAGTAATTTAGCTTCTATAAAGGAGATTAGATTCTTGGTGAAATATTATCGCTTTGGCTTTGGTCTTACTACAATATTTAGATAATTTAATTTATATTGAGTCTGTCTTAAGGATTTATCTAAAGCATACCAAATAACAATGTCTTAATTATAGATTAATATTTAAATTCCTATTTTTGACAATTCTTCAAAATATCTTCATGAAATGTTTTTATGTCTTGTCTATAAGGTGGAGTACAATTAAACAACATTTCATAGAGCATGATTCCTAAAGCCCAGATGTCACTATAATCAGAATATTGATTTGTTTATGAAATTTCTGGCGCCATATACATTGGGGTACCAACATTAAATCTTTTTATCACACTTTCAATTTAATCTTCAATTAAGGCAAACCCAAAATCAGCTAATTTATAAGTACCATCTTTAATTAGGATATTGGCTGGCTTTATATCTCTGTGGATTATTTCTAAAAATATAAAATATTTATTTACTTTTTTCATGCAAGGCTAGTATACCTTTGGAAACCTATAATAAAATTGATAACACTTTTTCAGTTGTTAATTCAGTTTTTTTCATTTATTATTCTAGACTTCCTTCATTACATAATTCGCTAACAATATAAGTGTTGTTGGCACTTTAACTGATTTCATAAACTCTTAATAAATGGGGGTGATCTATTCGCAACAAAATGGCAATTTCATTTTTTAAGAGAGATTTTTGTATAGGTGAGGTATATGTTTGGGAACTAATTACCTTTATTGCAACAACTCGATTGGTTTTGATATGTTATCCCTTATAGACTTTGGATGAGTATCCAGAGCCTATTTCTTAAGAGAATTCGAAAATGTATTCTCCTATTTACTTTTTTGTAAATTCCTTTTATTTGTTCATTGTTCACTTAAAATGTTAGAGCAAGATTTTAAAATAATTTTTATTATTCAAAATTAAGGAATAATTTGTAGAAGCAAGTTATGTAAAATAAAATATAGTAATAAATCAATTATTTTGCTCTTAAAAAATCTTTAAAACATAAACAGTTATACGAAATTGTTAGTAATATATAGTTCCAATATATGGATAATCGTTTTGTTGGTAGGATTATACATTCTAGTAAAATTTAAAAAACAGCTAAATTATTATAATGTTTTAATTATGAAAAATTAATTTACTTTAGTAATTGAATCTATATGAAGTATAGAATTACATTCAATTCATTAGAATTAAACTATTTCAGCATTTGTTAATTTCTTCAATAACTTCAACTATTTATATTGACGTTTATTAACAGGTTAGCTAAGAATTTCAGAATTTATTATATGATTATTAATTATTTATTTATTATGATTGTTTTTCATTCAAAACTTAAAGAATCTCAAATCTAAAAGTTGTTTAACAATTATAAACTATCATATAGACATTTTTATTGAATAATTTAAATATCTTTTACCATTTTATGGGAGTTTGCTCTAGCAATCCTAAAAGAAAATATGCTTCAACAAGAGGTAGTTAGAGTACCTTTAACAAAACCTAAGAAGTTTCGACAATAAAATCTAATAAAAGTCTTAGGAAACAAAGAACAAATTTTAAAGTTGCTCCAAATATCTTTATATCATTAAAGAGTGGTAGTATACTTACTTATTATAAAGTATAATCAACCTTAGGGGAAGGTATTTATTAATTTTATATTTGTAGGAACCTTTGGAAGGGTGAGCTTGGTAATACAAAAATCAACCTAGATACTTAGGGCAATGAAATAGATAGCAAAGGACAAAATACTTGTAAGTCAAAGGGATAAAATGATTCAAGAAGTAAACATTTTAAAAAATCTTGATCATCCAAACATAGTTAATATTTATGAACTCTATCAAGATGAACATCAATATTATTTGGTCACTGAGTAATTTATTACATTAAATAAGGTATTTAAGTGGTGGAGAACTATTTTAGAGAGTTTAGTAAAGAAATAATTTTAATGAAAAGGTTGCTGCAAATTATATGAAACAAATTTTAAGTGCAGTAAATTATTGCCACTAAAGAAATATTGTTCATAGGTAATAAATAAATCTATATCAAGAGATTTAAAACCAGAAAATATATTATTTGATTCTAAAATTTCAGATGACTGTCTTAAGATTATTGATTTCGGAACTGCTAAATAATTAGAGCAAAATTCCTAATTAAAATAAAAAATAGGAACTCCATATTTTATTGCTCCAGAAGTTATTGATCAGAATTATAACAACAAATGTGATATTTGGTCATGTGGAGTGATTCTTTATACTCTTATCTCAGGTAAAACTCCTTTTAATGGCACCAGTATTAATGACTTATATAAAAACATCAAATAAGGATAAGTTGATTTTAATGGTAGATATATGGATTTATAAATTATTAGGAAGTGAATGGAAGGATGTTTCAGAAGAAGCAAAGAGTTTTATCTTAAAAATGCTAACTGTGGATCCAACAAAAAGAATTTCTGCTGAAATGGGATTGAAAGATCCCTGGATTATTAGCAATGAAAAAATTAATAAAATCAATCCAAAAAATCTATAAAATCTTGAATCTTTTCATGTAAAATTTCATTTGTTATTAATTTTAGAATAAAAGTAAACTTAGTTCTGCAATCTTATAATTAATCTCAACCTAAATTATGAATTCAAAAGAAAAAAAAGAATTAATAGAGGGATTCAAAGCAATTGACAAAAATGGTGATGGAAAGTTAAGTAAAGAAGAACTAATATAATGTATATGAAATTCATTTAATTTAGGTTATATGAATTTATATTAAGATGAAATAAAATGTGCATAAATTGTAGATAAAATCTTTCAGTCTGCTGATCTTGATCATTCAGGGACGATTGATTATACTGGTAATTTTTTTAAAATCATTATTTTAGAATTTATAATTGGTTATACAGAAATGCAAAACCTAATGGCTAAAGAGAAATTGGAAACAGCATTTAAATTATTCGATAAAGATGGGAATGGAATTATAACTAAATTAGAACTTAAGGAAATATTAGGTGGATTAGATTTGGATGATAAATAATGGGAAAATGTGTTCTTGGAATTAGACACAAATGGTGATGGCGAAGTTTCATTTTAAGAGTTTACATAATTAATATTAAGAGATACTAAACAAAAGTAGTGAAAGATTAAATTTTGAATTCATATTTATAAAAATTATTTTATCTAAAATCTTAAATACTTCATATTAAAATTAGTTCTCAAAGGAATAACTAATCAATTATACTATTAATGGAGAGAAATTCTAATCAAAACTGTGAGGTATGTAATTTTGGATATTTCTTTTTATATAGATTAATTTGTTAATTAATTCAATAAAAAGATAGATAGAAATAATGATATTTCTCTAATTTTCAATAATATTTTATAAAGATTAAGATAAACAGACAAAAATAAAATATATGAGTAAAGTGAAAATCATTATAATAATGAGTTTATTTATAAAAAAGAAAATTAATTCATAATCAACTCAAATTGTGTTGAAATACTTATTAATGACATAAAATTTAAGGCTAAAAGATCTTGATCACAACTAATTTTTATTATCTTTGAAGATCCAATAACCACTATAATAATACATAAGTATTGATTATAGTTTTAATTTATTAACGAAATCAAATATTTTAAATTTTCAAACAGTCAACAAAGAATGTCTAAATAACCTAAATAAGTATGCATTCATTTTCATTTTTAGAGTCTTTATGAAGCATTTAGTAAACAACTTAAGCCTTAGATGAGTACAACCCTTTCAAACCTTAAACCAGTTGTAAATGAGCGTCCAGCTACAGCTAAACCACTTCAAAATTTATCAAATGCCCCGTTTCGAACTCAAGAAGATTAGACTAAAAAAAGAGTTGGCAGATCTCCCCAAAGAACAGCTTTCGAAAGACCAACTGCTGAAAATAAACCAATGGTATCAGAAATAGATGAAAGACCAATACCAAAAGTATTATAGAAAGGAAAGTCACCATAACCGACCTAATAATTACAAAATCCAAATGAAATGATAAGAATATAAGATTAACGATAATTTGATGATAGACCACTTCCAACAAGCAAACCATCTCTTGATTCTTAGTTATAAATAAATCAGAATAAGTAATTTCAAAATGGAAAGCAAGCCAGTACTACACAGCCAACATAATCTCAACAATACTTTAAAGCATAACCGAATATTTAATAAACCGCTAATCAATAATAATAAAATGTTGTAAATAATAAACAATAATCTTCTACTTAATAATAACAATAGACTAGATTATCCCTTTAAAATACATAAACCTAAAGGACTTAAGTTTTATAAAATCAATAATAATAACCTCAAACGCAATAATCTTAAACAACAAAGTCATAAGCTTAATTTAAGTAACCTTAATTTGAAGAATAGAAATAACATTAAGAATAACTCGAAAGGTAATAAAAAAATTAAGAACAATAATAATAACAATAAAGATAATACTAATAATACTAATAATCTTAGTAATAACAAAGAACAATACCATAAACTCCATAATAAGTCTAATTCTAAAATTCATAATAATCATCATATTAATAATATTAAGAATATTAGTAGTTACCAGTTTAAAGTAAATAATAAACTGTAAAACAAACAATGAATAGTTAATAAGATAATCGAGGATAGTAATAATAATAATAATAGTAATAGTAATAATAGTTATAAAGATAATAATACTAAAATCCATAATACTAATAACAATTACCATAACCATAGTAAATATAAGAATAACCAATAAAGACAAGATAATAATAATAATAAGTACAATAAGCATAACAATAAGTACAATAAACATAACAATAATAACAACAATAAATACAATAACCATAATAATAAAAAAGTTAAATGCCTCCAATGGAATAAGCAGAAGATGAGAGATTGTTCGAATGTCCTGAAGGTTGTGGTAGATCATTTAACAAGAAAGCTTTGGAAAAGCATGCAAAAGTATTAATTTTTTATTACATTTAGGTTTGTTAAAAAGTATTCTAATAAAAGAGAAAAGTATTTGATTCTTAGCAATAAAGATAGTTAGATGAAGAAGAAGAAGGATATAGACCTCCTCCTCCTCCATAAAAGAAATAATCAAAATAATAACAATAATAGTAATAACAATAATAATAACAATAACAATAAAAATAGGGTTAGAAACAAAAGGAATCTAAGAGTGATAAGCCTAAATGGAAAGCTTAAAGTGATGCTTTTAGAGCAATCATTAAATAAGGAAAAGGAGAGTAATTAACTAAGGAGGAATAAGTATCGTTGAAGAATGCTATGGATGCAACTTAAGATTTAGTTTAATGTAAATTCTGCAACCGAAAGTTCAATCCAGATACAGCCAAAAAACATATAGCATTTTGTGAGACTAAATCCAAATAAGCAGTAACCTAAAAAAAGAAGAAGTGAATTATTAAATAGAAATTTATTGAATAATATTTATACTATTTATTATCAATTGCTCACTCTTCACATATGGATTGGTTTGAAATGAGCACTCATACAAGCTTCCTTCAAAGCTTCACTTAAAGTTGGATGAGCATGGCAAGTTCTGGCAAGATCTTCAGAGGCAGCACCATATTCAATACCAAGAACAGCTTCTGCAATCATTTCTCCAGCATTGGGACCCTAAGTATAGAGCAAGAGAATACCACAATATGTACTCCTAACAATTTGTCTGTCTTTTTGTCTGTCAACACTTTAATAAAACCTTCCATATCATCATTAGCCTTAGCTCTCGAATTAGCCAAGAATGGGAAAGATCCTTTAGCATATTAAACTCCAGCCTTTTTTAATTCTTCCTCTGTTTTTCCAACAGTGGCTACTTCTGGACTAGTATAAATGACTCCTGGGATGGCATCGTAATTGACATGTCCAACTTTTCCAGACAAGATTTCAGCAACAGCTATTCCCTCTTCTTCTGCCTTATGTGCAAGCATAGGACCTTCAACAACATCTCCAATAGCATAGACACCATCAACTCCTGTTGTAAAATTATGTCCTATTTAAATTCTGCCTCTATTATCTAATTTAACACCAATAGACTAAGTTATGGATTAATCAATACTTCAGCATTCAATCCTTAAGTATATGGACGTCTACCTGTGCTTACTAAAACGTGATCAGCTGTTAATGTAATCTTGTCACCTCCTTTCACTGGTTCAATAGTGACTTCGGCAGCATTGCCAAGATTTTTTCCACCTAAGACTTTGTGTCCAATTAAGAATTTGATTCCTTATTTGGTTAATATTTTTTAGAATGCTTTCGATACTTCAAGATCGATAGCCCCACAAATGTTGTCTAAATATTCAACGACTGTAACATCTGTTCCTAATCTTTAATATACGGAGGCCATTTCAACACCAATGACACCTCCTCCAATAACTACCATTTTTTTAGGAATTTATTGAAGAGACAAAGCCCCAGTACTTGAAATGATGACTTTTTCATCAAAGTCTAAGCCTGGGAAAGGAGTGGGTTCACTACCTGTAGCAATAAGTGTATTTTTTGTTGTAATGGTCTCCTTCTTTCCATCATTTAGATCGATAGCAATTTCATTTTTAGATGTAAATTTACCCAATCCCTTAAAATAGGAAACCTTGTTTTTGGCAAATAGACCTTCAATTCCTTTTGTAAGGGATCCAACTATATCACCTTTTTTCTTCTGTACTTATGCCCAATCAACTCCAAGATTATCTACTTTAATTCCTAAACCTTTGAAGTTTTTGTGAGCATCTTCATATTTATGGCTTATATTAAGAAGAGCTTTGGATGGAATGCAACCTACATTTAAGCAGGTACCTCCAAGACTGCCTCTCTTTTCTACACAAGCAGTCTTTAAGCCTAATTGAGCAGCTTTGATGGCTGCAACATATCCACCTGGACCACCACCAATGACTACTAAATCAAATGGCTGACTTGAGAATGATGATCTTTAGAAATGAGTGAATTAGTTGGTTATTAAATATCTTGTCTTAAACATAATTTATTTATCATTAGTCTTTCAAAGCAAATTAGATTAAAATGACGCTAAATAAGATTAATAAAATAATCAATTAATTACATGACTTCATTTGAGATGCAAGAATAATACTCTTTATAAGATTCTCTTCTTTCTGATGTTTCTTCAATGTCTATTGAGTAAAGATCAAGAAGCCGTACTTTAAATAAAACTGTAAAGTGGAAACTTGAATAATTTCATGAAAAAAATGTGATGCAAGAAGAATAAGAAAAAATCTAGCGAGTCATTAAAATATATGATGATAATCTTAATGATGAACATGGCCTTAGTAAAAACAATTTTTTTGAGGAATATTTATCTTGGCTTCCTGTAATTCTGCCAAAACGAGTTTGGCCTTGGAAGATATTTGTAGCAATTACAACTCTCTTTGTTTTTTTTGAGGTGCCAATCTATGTAATGTATGGTGAAGAATTTTGGAAGGTATTTATTTATCAATAATCTAAGGAACTCATAAATCCAGGAGGACGATATACTTTATTTTATGGAATCTTTATAATACTTTTAACAGACATGCTTCTTGATTTTGTAACCTCATACTATAAACATGGAAATCTTGTTTTGGATAAGAGAAAGATAGCCATGCATTACTTTTATGGATATTTTGTTTTTGATTGCGTTGCTGTATTTATTTGTTTATTCACATTAGTTATTCTCTTGTGTTGTAAGATTAGCAGTAGATACGGATAATCTCAGATTTATTTTCTTCATGTTCTATTTCAAATTACCTTCTTTACTTAGAATAGATCATTAAATTGCAGAATTAATATTACTCCATAAAAGATTAAGAACATTCTACCAAATCACAAAAATGTTAATTTTCATGTTCTTTTGCTTCAATTTTTATTGTTGTATTTGGTATGTGTTAGGTATTTATGGTGATAACATACATATTAACACATGGCTAAATGTACCAGGTAATTTTGGAATTATCAAAGATAAATCAATTCATGAAATATACTTTTATTCTTTTTATTTTAGTTTGAATGTACTCTCTACCACTATGGGTTTTGGTGATATTGTAAATACTATTAATCTATTTTATAGTCGCCAATGAATATTTATGAATGTGCATTTGCTCTCTTTGGAGTAATGTTTGCTGTTGTTGTATTTGCTTTGAATATCAATAACTTTTAAAAAATGATGGAAGAATATAATTCATATTATATGCAACGGTTCAAATAAAAAGTATGTTCTAATCTTAAAATACAAAGGTTTCTATTAATAAATTTATGGAATAAAAGAATGTTCCTTCTGAATTAAGAGAACGTATAAGATAATATATTAATGAGCATTGGGCAGAAGAAGGAAGTAGAGACTAGGAAAGTGAATAATAAGTATTTGAAATACTAGCACCTGAATTAAAATAAGAATTAATGTATCAATCGTTAGGATAGTTTCTCTAAAGAACTATGTTTGCTAATCATTTCTCAAAACCTTTTCTCAAAGAATTAGCATAGAAAATTAGAGAATAATCTTTTTCTTAAGGAGATGAGATAATTGGTGTAGGATCTACAGAACAAACTGATGATTTAAGTATCTTTTACATTGTGGGAGGTTCTGTTATTGTAAAACCAGGAAATAGTGAAATTATTAAAAAAAAATTAGGATTGTATAGTTACTTTGGAGAATGGTCATTCTTTACAGGTTATTATTCTATGTAATTATAATTTTAGGTTTTCCAAGAACAGGTACTGTTAATGCTAAAGAATACTCATAAGTTTATGCAATTACAAGAGCCGACTTTTTAGAAACACTAAAGAAATTCCCAGAAGATTTTGAAATGTATTGTTAAATAAGAGATAAATTATTATTTACTAAAGAATTCAATTTAGTAGAATAATAATGTTACACTTGTAACAATACTGATCATTATGCTGATTAATGTCCTAAAACTCATTACATACCATTAGTTTAAGAATTAATTGAAGAATCTACAGTGTTGGATCTTAAATAGGATAGAGTGAAAATTTAGAGATTTGATAGAAAATAATGGGCTACTAGAGCCAATGCAACAACTTTAATCAAAGGTTTAAGTAATAACAAATTGAAAAAGAAGGCTAATCTTATGCTCAAAACTTAGAGAGCTTTAAAGAAAAATACAATTAAGATTGATAAACCTCAAATTCCTTAATGGTAAGTCAAAGAATTTAAGAGTTTAGATGAAGAATAAGCAGCTAATCCAATGGTGGATGAATTGACAGAGAGTTAAAATCTAATTGCTTAATCACCTGATAACGATATTCCGTAAAAATAATAATAAGGTTAATTGAAAAGCTTTGCAATTCAAACATTAACTTAATCTGCAATGCAATAATCATCTCTATTGAGTTCTAAAGTTGTAGAAAATCCTAATTAATCTTAATCTTAATAAAGAGAGAATGTGATGGCTGAATATTAAAAGATAATATAACCAACAATTAAGACTGGAGTGGAATAATTTGATGCACCTGCTAATTACAAGAACTATTACAGAAAATACAATAGTAATAATTATTAGGAATTCAAAAACGTTAAAATAATTTAAAAAGATAAAATATAGAATATGAGATAGTCTATAATGTTAAAATGAATGGAATGATATTTAAATATAATTATATTATCCTATAATAATCATGAATTGATGTGTGTCAATCCTTAGTAACATCTCTTTTCGTAAAGCATGGAATTCCATTCTTAATTGGATATTTTATTCCTATACTTGAAACGAAATACTGTCCTTAACGCACTAATACATCCTTTGTGATTGGACATATGAATTTCACTAAATTATTATTCATTAAAATTATTTATAATATCAGAGTCTTTTTATTTATTTCTTATAAAAAAGTTCAAAAAATACACTTGCTCCAAAACCTCCTCCTAAGGGACCTCCAACATAAACCCATAAAAAGTCCATTCTTTACCTATCTCCTGTTTAAAATGATTAAAATAATTGTAAAGATACTGCCATACCTGGGTTTAAACATCCTATATTAAATAAATATTTCATACCTCCTGAATGAAATGTAAATTCTCTAGAAAAATACAATGCCAAAGCCACTAAAACATAAGTAGTCATAGGTTATCCTCCTGGAGTTAAAGTGGTTTCTTAATCTGTTTGAATGAGTATGAATAAGATGAATGTAAATGTTCCAAATGCTTCACCACTTACATCAGATAATATCCATTAATATTCAGTACTTTTAACTTATGGGCTATCTACTTCATTCAAAATTAAATAACAGCAGCAAGCTCCACATAATGCTCCTGAGAATTGAGCCAACCAATATATCACAGCTTAAGCAAAGTTTATTCTTCTAGACAAAAGCATTGCTAATGTAACAGCAGGGTTTACGTGTGCTCCTGAAAAAGGACCAGCCAAACAAACTGATGCAAAGAAAAACAAAGCTAAAAATTCATCTGAACCTTATGAACATATTATTCTAAATCTTATTCATTTATACCCATATGCAAATAAAGCCATACCAAAAAATTCAAATAAAAATATTCTCATTTCATCTTTTGATTTTCCTCCTGCTGCTGATATTATTTACTTTTTTTCTTTAGGTTAATTTACAATATCATTTTCCTCCATTTCAATCAATTAAATTTATTTATATATAAATATTTATAATTTTTTCCATTAGTTAAATATATATATACATATTCTTAGTTTTAGAAACTCTTGATTAAAATGGCGTTATCAATTATAAGAACTTAAATGATACAGCAAAAGTTGATTATAGAGCATTGTTTAATTGTGATATTTATAGAGTAAAGAATCTTTATCATAAACATCAATTAATAATTTTATGATTCTAATATTTATTTATATTGGATTAGTATTATCTAAAGAATTAGGAGCTCTACTCGAGACTGTTAAAAACAATGAATACAGTATGTCTATCTTAAAGTAAATGAAATAGTATTTGAATGAGAAAAAATGTAATCATATAATATATTTAATATTAGCTCCTTATGAAATTCTTGTGTATATAAATGATGAAGAAGATAAATTAGTTTCTGAAATAATCGATGATATGAACAACTATCAATAAGAATAATTATTAAGTAGTTGGTTCTGTTGACTTAGGTTCATAAAAAAAATAAGAATTAAAATATTAAATGATGCTGACTAAATTTACATCAGCATTATAAGCAGATGAATTATTATTGTTATCAAATGAAGCAAAACTGTCAGAAGATATTAGAATGCAAAGAGTTGATCTACTTTTAGAATTAGGATAAGTAATTCCACAATTAGAATAATTGCTTAAAGATGAAGTATCAAGATTGTCATTAACAATAAGTTAACAGCATTTGATTTAGAAAACAGTGAACTTGCTTTGTTTCTTGAAAGTTTCAATGAATTTATTCCTTCAAGTCCACAAAAACTGAATGGATAGAAGTAACATTTGAAGGAGAATCCTGAATCTATTTTAAAAGAATTTATAACTACAAATGCTGATGACTCACCTTTTAATTTTCTTATAAGTATATGTTATAATTTATTTACAAGGTTAAATTTAATAAAATTAGACAAATGGAAATATTAGTGATGCAGTATCAAAAAGTAGAGATCTAGTTAATGAAATTTAAAAGTTACTATAATAAACTATAAAATCTAAAAAGGAGTTGATTGAAAATGTTAAGTAAAGTCTGAATTAAGATAATGAATAATGGAAATTAGATGTTATTTTATTTATTATTTTAAAAATAGATTGCTTCTATTGAACCAATTGCTAAGATAACTAAAGAGAAATTAAATTAGTTGTAAAAGTAAAAAGATGAATTATAAGTTATGTTGAAGCATTAATAGATTGAATTTAATGAATTGTAGGAGAATATAGATAATTTTTATGTACATTTTTATAATATATATTTAAAGACATCATATTCATCAAAGAGATTATAAGATATGAATAATCTAAATATAATTAGAATGATTAAGTAATTCTATTCTGAGCATTTAGATGTTCTAGAAGATTTTATGAAATCTAAAATGTAATGAATAAACATTTTATTGTTATATATATAAATATAAAGAGTGATCATATACAAAATTGATGTATAAATTATATATATATATATAAATTACTGAATATTATTAATTCATACTTCTTCATTCCGATATTCATGCGCTTCTATACGATTTATATAATAAAAGTCTTCTTCTATTTTATTATTCTCATTAGGTGATCTTTTACTTTTTGAGAGTAAATTTGTCTCAATAGTTTTATAATCATAACTCAAAATTAAAGCATCTTTCATAGTTAGTATATCATATTTAGATTCAGAT
Organism: Paramecium biaurelia; assembly: GCA_000733385.1. Taxonomy (NCBI): domain Eukaryota; phylum Ciliophora; class Oligohymenophorea; order Peniculida; family Parameciidae; genus Paramecium; species Paramecium biaurelia. Next base: position 356,953 of record JPFL01000029.1, on the reverse strand, counting down.
TGATTGATATTTCTTAAATTTATAGTTTTTAATTAATTTATTTCACCTTGTGTAATTGTATATTAATCTCCAAACTCTGATAATTAAATAGGAACTTTAATACCAATAGTATGAACTTTTTCTATTTCAATTCTTCTCTTCATTGACAAGATGATAAATTGGAATCGAGACATTTCATATAATAGATTTTTATAATTGAGTTTGCATGCCATTTGAAGATGAATCTATTTCTAAAATCCAATATAACTTGAAATTTCAACTGGTATACCTTTAAATTTTACTTAAGTAATTTTGCCAAACAAATTTTTGATGATTTAAAATTATTTGATTTCAGGATAATATTGTGTCATGATATCATCTAAAACATCTTATCTTAATTATTGTAGATTTAATAGAGTAATCACAAATTTTACTGAGAATAGTATACTAATTATAGAACCTATTGCTGCAAATACCTCACTAATAGGAGGATATGCAATTTAAACAGTAGAATATTACTATTGAAATAAAACAAAGAATGCTCCAAATGTATTAGGTAGAAATTGTTTGTCACAATAATCTTTTAAGGAATATTGTGGGTAATTTAAAGAATTTGATATAAAATTATGTTCTTCTTATCCAGTTGAAAATAGAAATGCTCTATCTATTAGATAATGATTCATTTAATAATGTAATATAATGGATGAACACATTTCTGCTTAGGAATGAATGTTGATTGGATATGTTCTTTCAAAAGTTTAAGGTTCAAATGTTGAAGGATTAATAGTTGTAAATGAAATTTCAATATAAAGAGAATTTGCAAGTTACTAAAAGTAAAGGTTTTTAGCTTCTTCAGATGCACATTTCTAATGATCTAATAGATAATCCTCTTTACAAAGTGTGAATATGATGTAATATTATTTTGTGTAATTCATTTCTAGATTGATTGTTAAAACATCATTTATTTATTCATTAGAAAGTAACGGTTACCAAATTATTTCTGAATCATCTAAATCAATGATTAAAGGTTAAAGAATAATTTCATCTCTCTTAAAAGGGTTTATTGGAGACCATCCTTGTTGATATGCTGGTTTAACAGTTATAGAATTCATAATTTAACCAAAATCATCATTCTCACTAAATTTATTTATATCAGAGGTCACCTTAGGTAGTAGTTAATAAGTCCACCATATGTAAATGTAATAAATACCATACATCAAACTCAAAATAGCTATTAAAAGTGATATTATTCCTCCAAAAACACTAGAATGATTGTAATTAAGTCCATCTGAAATGGCTGGAGAATAAGTTACACTAAAGAAATCGATTTTTCTTATGTTTTAAATTAATTTGTTCATTTCCAAAGTTCAATATTACTAGTATTAAGATTAAATTTATAATTTTATAGTTAGATGTATATATCTATTCCCTTAAGAAAAATGTAATTATGATCAAAATCAAACTTTGAATAATTAAATTAATAAAGTTACATGAAATTCAAATAAATTTGCTACTCTTAAGGTATATATCCATAAATGTAATAAGATTATATTAAAATAGAATTGGTATTTGATCATATTATTTAATTAAGTAATGGGGGAATACTATTATATTTATGTATTTATGACTTCTTCATTTGCTTATACACTCAATTTCACCAATTTAAAAGATGTTATGAAATAGTATACAAAAAACAATATAATATTAAATTAAATGGATAAAAGGTAAGGTATTGAAATGGAAGATGACTTTTATGCATTTTAAAGTCCTTAACACTTGTTTAAAAAGATTGATTGCTTTGTAACATTGGGGTAATTTGATTTAGATGAGGATGAAAATGAAAATTTCCCTCAACTAATTCAGATAGAGTAGCCAGAAATTAAAAACTTTAGGCTTCATAAATTTTTTAATGTAGAGCCTGAAGTTAATTATGAAGTTAATTAATTTGTTTAAAAGCAACAAGAGGTATAACATGAACCAAGAATAAGACCTTAAAGCAAAATGTCTCAAAGTTTACCCTCCTTTATGGAAGAAATAGATACACTAATTTCTTAGTCTATTGAGAAATAAACTGTATTCTTAGAATAATAAAAATATAATGTAAACAATTATGGTTATTTAAATTTAGGATGCCTTAAATAATATTGATAATTTTACATTTTTAGAATAATCTCTATCTTAACCCCAAGTTTTTAAATCTTTTTATACTCAATACATACGAACTATTAATAAATTGAGGATGTATAGATAACAAAAAAGGTATAGTTATAATAATTTTAGATTGGATGTTAAACAATTTATGGCATTTGTTTGTTCTTTAGGGATTGACTTTATTCAAGAGATATTTAATTTAATTCATAAAGCTGATAATTCTTGGTGTTATGAGTTACTTAAATAAGAAGGTCTAACTCAATAATTGCAATCTGAAAATTAATAATAATCATTATAAGATTGTAAATTATATGAAACATAATTCTAATAACCTTAATAAGAATAGTAACATTAGATTGATTACAATAATGAGTAATATTAATAATAAAAAATATAAATAATTGAATAATAATAATAACATTCTGTAATAAAACAACAATAAAGTGCTTTAAATATTGTAAATAAAGCTATTGAAAAGAAAGGAAGAAAAACTTGGTCAAATAAGGAAATGGAGATTCTATTAAATTTTATTAATACATATTAAAATAGTTCAATTACTAATTAATAGATTTAAGATTTATCAAAATAATTGGGTAGGACTTGGTATTCTGTATAATCAAAAATATAAAAGTTTAAGAAAAATGTATAAGATCAATTGAGTGATGTTAGAAGTTAGAGTGTGAAGGATGATCCATCAAAGGAATAATTAAAAATGTAAAGAATCAGTACTAAATATGATTATACTGTAGAAGATATGATAAAGATTACTCTCTAATAATTGGAAGGCAGATGTGGTACTAAATAGAAGATTATTGAATCTATTAATCAAAATTTCTTTAATGGATAACTATCTGAGGATTCAGCTTGTTTAAGATCAATCTCAATAACTCTTTCAAATAATAGGAGTTAATTTATTCAGAAAATAAAGGGTTATTTTGCTTTAAATGAAAACTACTAAGATAGAGGGGAAGATGAGAATAAAATGAGAAATAAATTAGTATGGATTCTATAAAATCAACCAGAACAAAGAGGAACTATAAAACAAATAGTTGCAACATATAATGAAAATTAATATTTAGATGACATTGATAATAAGAAATTATAAAAATAAATAAGCTAAACACTAAGACTTAGTAATCGTTTTGACAAAAGAAATGCAAAAACAATATACAAAATACAAGAATGAATTGATTAAATGTTTTTGTGAATATGTTCTTGTTCAGAAATTTGAGTATTTTTTTTGTAATTCTTATTTATATTAATCATTTGGTATTCATTATCGATATAACAAATTTCAATTAGTAATTATCTTATAAAGATAAATTGATAATACTATTAAGATAAGTGAAAATAAGCCATAATATTATAATAAATAATGAATATTATTATTAATATTTTTAGACTAACTTTGTTTATATAAATAATAAATATCTAAATTTTTAAGAGTTTACAACTTTTTCGAAAATTGGAATATTTATACAATGCCATCTCAAAATTGATAATAGTACTTTAATTGAGATTTGAAGAGTTAATCGAAAAGAAATCATTAACTATGATTGATATAAAATGAATTTATCATAATCCATAAGGGTTATCAGGTACATAAGGAGGAGGTTACTTAGCTTATTAATATTAATTTGGTTGTGGTTGCATTCCCATTTTATTCTCTGGTTCTTAAGGGGGATATTAAAATTGAGGCAATTATTAATTAAATTACTATTATTAAGCATCTGTAATATGTTATCCTAAAAAATTAGTATTGGCAAGACCTGAAATAAATTTAGACTACATTGCTGTTTGTTAAGGAGGATATATTTATTATTACTATTAATAATTAGGAGGAGGGTAACCTTATTGTTATTATGGGTAGCCTTATTATTATTAGGGAGGGAATTAATTTAATTATTAAGATGCATATTAAGGTTATTGAGGTGGATATACTTATTAAGGTTAAGTATATGGTGGAGGTGGAAGTGGAGGTTATTAAAATTATGAGGGAGGAGGTGGTAAATTTGTAAATGATTATTAAGGGATTTAAGGTACTGATTATTATTATTATGGTTATTAATTAGGTTACATAACCTACTATTATATGCCATATTACTATGAATATTAATTAATGTCAAATTATCCTAAGTTAATGACTAAATTATAGATGATACAATATACAATTTTTAGGTCCAGGCTTTCTACCAACTAAAATCATGTAATCAACTAATTGATCTGGTAATTCTTATAAGACATTCTTGGCTAACAACTCTGGATTGTTTTTAAATTAATTAAATGGCACAAATTAGACCAAATCTCTTTGAGTTCTCCTTCCAAAAGAATCATGAAGATTACCATCATCATCATCCAATATAGACATATTAGTGAAATCTGCATCTCCAACTCCAACTATTATTATAGATAAAGGTAGATGAGAGGATGCTACAATGGAATCTATTGTTTACTATATAATAGATAGATAAATTGATATATACTTTCATATCATGTATTTCTCCATCTGTTAAAATAAATAATACAAAGTATGTATTAGTACCCATATCTTTACAAGTTTATGCTATTCTCATAGATTCTTAGATAATTGGATTAAAATATGTAGGACCATCAAATTGAACATTCCTAACAGCATAATTATAGGCTTGCATAATTCCTTCCATTTATAATACTTCTGGATCCTGAGGATTACCATTTAAGGGGAAACAATGTAGAGTTTAAGGAGTATTTAAATTGTGAAGTCTTGGTTTACATCCAAATCCAAAGATTGGAACCTTTTTGTCATGATCATAATTTAATAAGATCTCTCCAACATTCAATAATGCTTATTGATATTAATTCATTCTATGATATTAATCATCAATATAATGAAGAGAACTTGGAGTTTTAGGAGATTAATTGGAAGCTGTGAAATCTATAGCTGCAATTAAATTTATTTATGTTCCACTTTACAAATAATCTAAGAAACTAGGTTTTTCAATTAATTTAAACTAGTATATATAATTAAACATATGATTACTTCATTGATATTAATGACACCAGATTATTTTTTATTTTTATCTAATAATATTTTTTTCATTTAATTTTTTCCCTTTAATTCATCCACTGAAAATTCAGTCGAACAAATATGTTCATGTGTTCCAGAGGATCTGTAATCCCAAATTTCAATTTTGATAGGCATATAATAATCTCCATTGCATAATTTCTAAGATTATATATCTAATCTTTTCCAATTAGGTTTTAAACTGCCTTTAATAGGTTCACTTTCATATACTAAAAGTTATTAATTAGTATCCTTTCTTGTTCTATAGAGTCTGTAAAAAGGTGATGTAGAATGCCAAGGTAGAAATCTTGTATTGGGAAGGTTATCAGCACCTAATTAAGATAATAATTAGAATTTACTTATTTACATGATTATTTTATCATTTATCATTCTAACCTAATCTGCTCTTACTACTAAGACTCCAGTTTTCTTATGTCCATTACTTAAATTTAACATTATTAATTAATCGGTGGCTCCTGCTATATTTGCTAATGTAGTTTCAGCACTTCCAATAAACTAAATGTTTTAATTAAAGAATCTACATCAAATTATCCATTTCCATCATCGTCATTACATACAAATTTTAGTGGCTATTAACATTCGAAGTAATATTCGATTATAAATGTCTTCGCAAAGTTTGGATTTAAGTTATCTTAAATTATTTCTGTTCTTCCTATTTCTGACCATTAGTTATTTCTTTTCACATATATTATGACATAGGGATCGCTTTTTGAGAATGTGTCCATGTTTGCTAATCCACGACAACTAAGGAATAATTCTAATTTCTATTGGGATTCCATAATGCTTGCACTTCTTCCATATAAGTCATTCATTATTAATATAATTATTAATATTACATAACACAAAAACAAGTTTATTAAATTTATCAAATTATATCACACAAAAAGCTAAATCAAAGAGATTATTATTAAATTTATATTTTATGTTAAAAAAGTACTCCTCATTAGCCTAGATGCAATAAGAAAGTGCCAGATCTGATAGGTAGTATCCCGTTTTGAATAAGATTTCTGTTTGCATATCGTAACAATGTCTATGATCTAACACATTTTGTAGATGATCACCCTGGAGGAAGGTTCTCTCTCTAAACTTTCAAGGGTAAAGACTTAGAAAATGTACACTTATTCATTCTTAATCCAGATTCTATTTAATGCATCCATACATAGACACTAACCTTAAGTACTCTCTTCCCTAGAACAATATAAATGTGGTATAATTGAAGCCAAAAATCCTTAAGACAATAAACCAAAGCCTCAAGTTATTTAGACAGCCAAATCCAATCCTCCCTAAAAGAAAGAGTAAATCTGCAAATCGTAATTGACAGATGACAAGACTAATAGATCAAATGTCACATCATAATCTAAAGTTAGTATTTAATAAAACAGCAATTTACTATCACCAGACTCAAATCAAATAAAGAAATCAAACTTAAAATAAACATCAAAAACAAAACCATTAAAAAAGACTGAAAACATGATTGCAGAATCAAATAAAATTGTTAAATCTAAATCTGATTTAAATGTTTTAAATCACTAAAAGTTTTAAGATACATCTTAATTCCAAGGTTCAACAAGTTAACTATAAATTTCTTCAAATGCCAAAATTTCATTACTATCGCCATAAATTATCCATGAAGAAGATGAATCTTAACCTTCCCTATTAAATAATACCGAAAAATTTGAATGTGCATTAATTCCAGAAGACAATATCAACTTAAGAGTGCCCATTCTAAATTATAAACTCACTGGCTATCTTAGGTCTAAATATATAATCAAAAATTGATATATATTTGATATTCTTCTGTTTATTATTTAATGTAAAAATCTTAAATTCTTTCAAGAATTTCCAGATTATAAAATATTATATAGACTCTAAGAATCAATATAAAAAATTCTTAATTTTTAAAATAATTTATTATTATGAAACATAAATAAAATAAAATAATCTGTTTCATTTAAATAAGTGAAACAATATAGCATCACATTAGAGTAATTCCTATACTATATGTTTGTATTGTTAACAATGAACTTTTTGTTACAAAATTTATCGAAGAATATTGACAAATTCTAAATAATTAATTTAAATAAAATACATGCATCTGATTTGGAATTTACTAGATCAATAATCTTTTGTTCTCTAATCATATAGAAATTTGTAGAATTTTAGATTTAATTAATCTATTGATTGATTTAGTATTAAGCATTTGCATTCATTTTGAATTATGTTGAAAGTATCTTCAAAATTGCCCAACGAAGACATATATCATCAACTTTAGTCTCAAAATTTTATAAGTTTTATGCAAAATTACTTAAAAAGTTGAATCCAGATTATGTAATATTTTAAGTATTTTAATCAGTTGAAATCATCGATAATAATTATTCTACAGTAAATCTAGTCTTAGGATTTGGATCAAGCATCCCTTTAAGTAATGGAATGAATATTGATTTTGGCATTATTAAGATTGGAGTATTGACGTAATTTTATATAATTTTCTTTAATTCTGATTCTTTACCATGATAAAATGGAACATTGCCATAAATGATTTCATACATAGTAATTCCAACAGCCCAAACATCAGACTAAAAGCTATACATATCATTAAGTAATGATTCTGGTGCCATGTAGAGTGGTGTGCCAAATGACGATTTTTATAACTCCAAAGAATTTATATTAACACTAAAACCAAAATCAGCAAGTTTAGGTGTGTCTTTGTGCATCATAATATTCGGAGGTTTAATGTCTCTATGTATTATATCTATTGATTTTATATTATAATTACTTTTAGATTTCAGTTCCTTCAATGCCTACAGTAATTAATGAAAGATCCTTAGCAATTATTAATCTGATCTATTCTTTACAAATCTCAATTCACCTTCATCACAATATTCAGTTATGATGTATTGATTGTTTGGAGTGTAAATATAATTGATATATTATAAGATGTAAGGTGAATTGAGTTTCTTTAATGATTCTATTTCATTACTCAACATCTGTTTTGAAAAATTCGAATTCAATCTCGAATTCTCAATTACCTAAACATATAGTAATGATCATAATTACTTTTATTGCTACTTCTTATCCAGATCTTCTGTTTTATCCTTTAAATACAGAACTGTATTCTCCTTAACCTAGACAGTCTTCTAAATTATATTCGAAATCATTTATTATTTTTTTAGGTGACGATTTACTTTATGATTAGATATTTTTTGGTGACAACAAGATTTCTAACATTAAAGTTTTAAATTTTTTATTTATTATTAAGCTTTTTGATTAGATTTTAATTAAAAAATGAGTTAACCTCATGGATCATCTATCCTAAGCAAAGATAATCCAAATCAAGCTCCTAATATCAATACATCCAATGTTTTTACAGATTTATTGTTCTCAACCTTTTACACAGTCATAGGATATGTTTGTCTAGATGTGGTTTTTGGTATCAGTTTACATTACATTGCATAACACAATGATGCTTACTCTGTGGCTGGATTAGGATTTGCTTATACAATAGTAAATGTATTACTAATTCCAATGGCTTTTGGTAATTCTTAATCTAATAATTATATAGGAACTAATTAATCATTAAATGTACATTCTGCTCAAGCTTTAGGAGCAAGAAAACCTAAACTAGCTTAAACATATTTTACGTTAACTATACTCATACATTTACTATACTTTATCCCATTCTCAGGTATGTTCTAATAACATTTTTCATAGTTATTCTAATCTTGATAAAACCTCTAATAGCATTGACAATTAATGAAAATGATAGAGATGCCACTTCTGATGCCTCCTAACTTTATCTATATTATTTGCTCCCCTCTACTCTCTTTGCCATCCTATATGAATGTATCAAAAGTTTCATGATTTCAAATAAAGTAAATAGAGATTATAACAAAATTAGATCTTTGCTGTGTTTATGTACATCTAATTACTTACAGCTATCATTCATATCTTCTGGTGTGAATTATTCATTAATTATCTGAATATTGGTGGAGGAGTGGCAGGAGCAGGTTTAGCCATTATTTGTACAGAAGTCCTTAATTTAATAATTTGTATCTTAGTAATCATATTTACTAAATATCGTAAATAAGTATTCTCAAATTACACATTTAAATTTTCATTAAAGAGATAGAAAAATATTTTTAAAAGCTTTTTGAAAGAGTCATTCCCTATTATTGCACATATATATGCTGATTTTTTTGTATTCTTTCTCCTAAGCTTTATTGCTGTTGGATTTGGATCTGATGAATTGTATGCCTAAATGGCTTTGTCTAACACTTCAACTTTTTATTATAGATTTCCTATGTCATTATCTTTGGCTTTAATGACTTTTGTAGGTAATGAAATGGGTTCTCAAAATCTAAAAAGGGCAAAACGTTATTCCTTTGTTGGTGTGATTTTATTTGTTGGATTCACTACTATATTTATGGTTGCTTTGACATTCATAAAAGAAGTTTGGATTAACTTCTATTCAGCAGGAAGATAAGAGATTAATGATATTATGTTAGAGGTATACCCTATTTTTGTATTTGGTTTTTTTATTATTGATGGTTTACAAGGAACTTTGACTGGAATACTAAAAGGAATAGATCGAAAAGATTTTGTGACATATTCTACACTTTTAGTCTATTATTTAATAGGAATACCATTGTTTTTATATTTTGCCTGTGATTTTGGTTTAGGACTAAAAGTTTATGGCATATGGTTATCCTTTAGTTTAGTTAATGCACTTTTGGCTATATTGTATATAATTTTAACATTTACAACTAATTGGTAAGAAATGAGTAAACAAATTTGTTTAAGAATTGAAAAATAACATGCAATGTAAAATCTACATGATTCTTTGAATAAGGTTATAGTAGACGATAATACAAAAGAAAAGAAGAGTAAAAGAAAGATTAAATAGACTAAAGTAAAGTTTATATATATATGTAGTAAAAAAAATAAAAATAAAATTAAAATGAATAAAATTCACCTTAATCTAATTATTAACGATTGATATCAAATCAAGTTAGATTAAGAGGTTCAGATAATGAAGGTATGTAATATAGTCTCTAGGAGACTGAACCAATAAAACGATAAAAAATTGTAGTTGTTGATCAATTGACAAGTCTTTCTTGATCCTAGCATAATATTGAAGATAATTAAATACATAATTAATTTTCTTATTTTAATTGAATATAAAGATTTAGTGCTTTTTTATTATTACATAATAAACTGTAAAATAATGTCACATAATTCAATTCTTTTTATGAAAAAAGAATACAAAAAAGAAGACTTAAAATTTATTTGTTTCTAAAATGTAACAATAAGTTTATATAGAGATGAAATCATATCATTAAATACAAAATATCTTTAATTTAATAGCATATACTTAATTCACACTCTTTATCCCCTTTTTGCAGAATTTGAAAATCTTAGTGTTTTTCCAAAAAGCGTTTATTTGCCTTATATTGCTTAAGCTACTTAATTAATTCTTTCTTTTGGTGCTTTCTATTATCCAAATAAAATATCTTTATTGAAACTCCTATTGTTACTAGTATAGCAAAGTTTCGGTGGAGGAGAAAGACTCTTAGTATCTGATAGCGCTTGTTTTTATTCAATCTCTACATCACAAAATGTAATTCTTTTGTATTTTTTATTGTTTGTTTTTTTATTTATGATTGGAGTTATACATAATTTAGTTGATTATTAGGAGTAGGTTTAAGATTATTTTATAGTTTTAGTATTACATATGCCCATTAATTTAAAGAATTTAATTGAAATTTAATATCCATAGAATAATTTGAAATGTTAAATTCTCATCTCAAAACGATAATATGATATAACTCTATATTTGTTAAAGTAGTTCCAGAAGCAGAAATTAAACGAAAAGATATTTATAGTATTCTAAAAATATTTAGAATCATTTGTCATTTTCTATAATTCTAATATACGACAGTTTAGTATTATTAAATTATGAATTCAATTATAAACATTTATATACTCTATCATTATTATTTGAAACTAATTTCATAATCTTAGAACCCATTCTTTTTGGCTTCTTCTAAATATTTGTACAGCAAGGGTCTTGAAACATTATTGATATATAAAGATGTCAAATATGTATACATAAATGTAACACTTGAAGCAACCAACAATCCTAAATATAAATGTTTATAATGATTTAGATGTTCAAAAGTTGTAATGTAATATGGTTTAAAAACATACTTTAAAAGTAAATGAAATCCACCAACTGTTCCTATTAATATACCTCCTAAACCAAAGGCAAAATATGCAGAATATTTAGAGATTCTAAATTAATCATCTTCTTCCAAATGGACATACTGTTTGACTGAATTAAATTTATAAAATATTTTTGATTCAAATGGGTGGTCAATGAAGTTGTTGCCATAAGGATTTAGTGGGTGATTTTCACTCATAAATGGTGTTTATGATCTTAGAGCATTATTGTTATTATTATTATTTTTAATCATAATAAAAATATTAATATGATGAAAAAATGAAATTAACTGATCTCATGATTCAATTTCTTCATGTAAAAGTAATGTTAAATGAGTATCTGAAGTAATTTCATACTCTTTTAACTTTGCATCATCATCTAACAAAGTTTTTTCAAGAAATAATGAAGATCTCTCTGATTCAATTCCGCATTTTGATTTAATCTCTTCTATTTTCATATTGGGTTTAGCTTTAATGTAATACGTATTATGATTTTAGTCTTGTATTGTTAACATCATTTGGTTTCGTTCTTTGCGAGATCCACATAGCAAACAAAAAAAGGTTCCTAAAACATTAAACATTAAGAAATTATAATTATAATTAATCTGAAACGACTCTTCATAAACTTTAATAATCAGTTCACAAAAATAAAAAATTATAAAGTAAATGATAACTACCTTGATATCATTCTCTATTTTATAATAACTATTTAGTTTAATTTAATTCACTATAAATATATTGTAAACTTATATTCTTAAAAACAACTATATTGAAAGAACACTAAATAAATTTATCGTTGATAAAGAAAGAATTTTTAATTATTATTAACAAACATTTATAATCTAAAATTAGAGAATACAAAAATTAGTTGGACAAATAAACTTATTAGTACTTATTATATTCTATGATATTATTACTAAAATTATAAATTTGAGTGTTTGGATATATTATAAACAATCAGAGTTATTTCTTTATGGTTTATAATTTCTTCTGTTTTAATTAATCTCTTTACACTTATCTTAATTGTTTCTTTGATTTATTAAGTTCATGCTCGATTTCCTTTTTTCTAAAGACATCCTACTATTAATTTAGTCTTTTACTTCATAGGCATCTGATTTAGTAGCTTCAATAATAGGAGGTATTACTGAATCTCTCTTTTTCAATTTTCTCAAAGTCCAATTCTTTTTATTTTCATCCCAAACCATTCGACTATTAAATTTAAATTATGGACAATATACTTTTTTTTCTTTTTTGCAAATTTACTATCCTTTACTTTCTAAATATATGTTTGTTATCTTGGTAAAATAATATTTTCTTTATCATAGGGAAGATCTGTTTCTTATTTGCCTTCAATTAATCTTTGAGACACATATTTTAGCTACTCTGATACTTTATCTACAAAGATGTCAAAATCGTATTGTTCTACTGTATCCAATACTGTTAAAGTAAGCTTAGGTTTATCAAATAGGATGTTAATATTTGAGGTCATTTTAGGACTTAAATAAATAATAATAAAATGAATATAAAGTTAATTTTCATATTTTTAGTGTTACTTGCATAAGGGGCTTTTGGTATAAAAAAATATAATAGTAAAAGGTGTTGTAACAAAGGTGACTGAATGCTAGGTTAAATGTGATAAATAAGTGAATGGATGCATCTACTCATGTGCATAAACATAGTTGCGATAATCGTTAGTCACTCAGGAAAGATGTTAAAAACTATGTGCAGGAGTAAATAAGGAATGCAAAAATACAAAATGCTACTTAGATCCTTGATTAGTTATTTTACATATTTTAAAAAACGTATTATATATATTCTCTAACCCCTTTTATCTATTTTTATTAATTTTTTCAATGACCTAGGATGAGGGTACTGTAAACTAAACTGAAGAAGTTCTCATTAAAATCGTTTTAATTACAAACACTCTGAGTGCTGTAGGTGCAACTTTGATGATATTGACTTATTTCAAGTATGGATTGTTAAATTAATAGATTTAAAGAACTGCAAACATTTGCATTTCGAATAGTGCTATTTCTTAATATATCTGATCTGATCTTGGCATTATCAAATATGTTATTAGTAACAGAAGATTTCAATAATGACGATCCTATATTATGTCTAATATAATCGTATCTCATTAATGCATCCTAATTGTCATCAATAATGTACAAAGTCAAATATATAAAGATGGACTGCCATTATAGCATTCATTCTATATTAATCATGTATCAAGAATCAAAATGAATAAGCGTTGAATATTTATGGATACTTGTTTGTTGGCTTTTTTATCCCATTTGCTATTTCAATCTACCCATTTTTCACTCATGATTATGGATTTGCTGTTATTAGTTGTTGGATCAAAGAAGATGTAATTAATTGTTTGCAACTTAGACTACCGATCCTCACAGAAGCACTATAATTAGATATATTAATTTCTATATTCCATTGATTTTGATCATCCTGTATAACTCAACAATATACATTTTCATCATATGCAAATTATATGGAATCTCACAATAATAAACCAAATTTATATATAAGATGATATCCTACCCATTAATATTGGTAATATGTTGGATATTTACAGCATTCAATAGAACATATGAAGAAATTTCATAATAATAATAGATCTGGTTGCTTTATCTATCAAAAGCATTATCTGGTTTAATGGGGTTTTTCAATTATCTTGGTTATGGTTTCACTCCTTAAGTAAGGGATTCTTGTGCTCTTTATTGTTGTACAAATAAATTAAAAACTGTTTCAGTTGAGATGGAATTGAAACAACAATAATCTTTAGATAAGAGTCAAAATACGGAGGAATCAGAATCGAGAAATTCTGTAAATTCACAAAGAGACAGTGTTTAAGGAGAATTAAGTTTTATAGCTGAATTGTATTGATTTGATATGTTTATATATAATGTTTCACTTAGCATCTAAGTCTTTATTTCTTTTTGTTCTGACATTTATTTTTGGTCCCAAAGAAGTACCATCAATAAAAAAAGGGAATTCATCAACATCTAAATCCTCAATGTACACTTGATCCAATTTATCTTGTTATTTCTAATCAATCAAACCTGTCGATAGAAGTACAATGGAAATAAAGGATTTGTTGGCAAATAATTATTTATAATCATCATTGTAGAAAAGAGGTTTAAGAGTTTTGTGAATTTCATGTTTTGTGATTATCTTTCTAATTGTAATTTCATTCCAAAATGGATTTTATAAAAATTCAGCATAATCTTCAATTACAATGTCTCCAAATCGATTGTAGAGTACATAAACATTCTTATTATCTCTAAAAATAATCCCAAGTGAATCATAATGTGGATATGGTTTAGTGAATTGAGAATATTAACATTTGATTATATCACTTATTGAAATACATTCCATGCATTCAAATTTCATAAATACCAAATCACCAGAGTCTAATCTATCCAATACTATTTGGTCTGCTCTAAATCCATAACTTAAGCCAAAGTACTGATTTTAAGGTCGAGTATTGTCTTTGAATTCTACTTCGTTCTCTTTTTTGATTTACAATTCTTTTCTGTTTTTATATGCGGTATATTGCAAGTAGCCAAAACCAGAAATACCAAATATTCCAGATGTCAATAGAAATGGTTTAATATTATTTGTAATAAAATTCATTATTGAATTCAATTATATCATCCATATTTCTACTTAAATTCAACTGCCAATCCCTATCTTTATTAGATGGAATGCTTTTCTCCATCAATAAAACGTGTTTAAAATACTATCTATTAAAAGAGTTGA
This sequence comes from Paramecium biaurelia, assembly GCA_000733385.1. Taxonomy (NCBI): domain Eukaryota; phylum Ciliophora; class Oligohymenophorea; order Peniculida; family Parameciidae; genus Paramecium; species Paramecium biaurelia. The sequence goes on along the minus strand of JPFL01000029.1, from coordinate 341,766 downwards.
ATAAAGAAATTACATCTTTGGTTTTGCCGAAATAAACACTATCCAATTAGGAACGGAGATAACTCTCTACATCTTCCACTAAAGTTCCAATTTTCATAATGTGGAATAACTCTAAATCTTTGTTACCTGCAGGAGCTTCAAAAGATTCTTCTTTCTAAGAAAGTAAATACTGATATGTACCTATTTGGTTAATGTGCCTGTTATATTGAATTTGCCAACATCCTGATTTTAGAGGATATTCATTTCTAAAACAACTGATGTAGTTATCTTATAAGTCCACTTAGATTTTCCATCTGTTTTAATATCAATCACATTAATTGAACTCCAAGACCCATCTTCAATTCCCTTACTTTTTTCTACATTTTTTCTTATCAACCAAGCAGTAGCAAATCCACCATCCTCCTTATCCCAAAAGTAGCATGATGACAATCCTCCTTCATAGTATCTTTACATATACATAATATAAGTACAATCTTCTATATTCATCAAAAACAGCATTGGCTTTAAGTTCTAATTTACGTAATGCTTCCGAAGGATAAACTGCATCATCAATTGGAGGATAATATTAATTTGTTACATGAGATCTAAATGAATCTCCATCTCTATTGAATTCGGATTATATATATTGATTGCCCTTTTCATCCTATCCAATATCTAAAAATTTTCATTCGCTCTCATACCTAATGGTTTATCTATTTTCTAGTATAACTCTTCAGCATAATCCGGAATTAACGATGCTAATGCTGTGGCATTCTTCTAGATTTGAGTTGGAGGCAACCTTTTCAGGATGTTCAAACATGAGATGATTTTTTCTTTCGATTCCATTATTAATTAATTATCATTACAATTATGATTTATATACAACTAATAAAGCTAGCGATGCTGCTAGAGTCATCCCATAGTGAGCCATAAGGCAAGTTATGAATCCATACTTTTCTCGGATATGCTCAAAGGATCCACCAATTGACATAAAATATGTTGAAAACCCTATAGCAAATTCCCAATCTGACTTAAATATCTTCATTAACATTATGAAATGGAACAAAGTGTAGAATAGATTTATTAAAAATCTATAGTTCTCGCTTTCCTTATAAGTTTTCATTAAAAACAACCGCCTTTATTAAAAGTATTTATTACCAATACCATTCCTCCAAAAATGGGTTGCATATAATCAATACCAACATAAATACTCCAATATAGACAGGATGTTCTAACAGAGGAATCCTCAAGTAATCCATGATCTCTTCTTCCCAATAATATGTGAAAATTAACGATAATAAAACCATTCCAAATGCACTTCTGAATAGCGAAAGTCCTTTCCTAATTTATTCCTATCTTCCCTCTAATTCATTTATGAGATATGCTATTTTTATTATTCTAAGTACCCCTTAATTCCCCTTCTTTGCTTAAAAATTTTATATAAATAGCAGGTATCACAACATAGAAAAACTATAAAACACACAAAGTTGTCAATGCTTCATCTATATAAAATAGTCCTAATCCTGTAATCATTGTAGGTATTATTAAACATAAGAAAAGATATGAATGCTACTTAAAATTCAAACCATAAAGACCTCCTAACATCTTATAGGCTTAAATTAAGTAAATTAATATTTATATAATATGAAACCAATAATTATGAAGGTTTTCGATAGAAAATATAAAGTTAAGCCAGGCATTTCCATTGTTGGCAATACTGAATAATGCAATATTTAAGTTCCTTTGGCTGAATGTTTTAAACTAAACTATGATTCAAATATTTTATGGATTTAGCCAATCATTAATATTCATAGAATTAATGGTTAAGGAGATGCTCAATTATTAAGGATAGATAAGGAATATGAATTAGATCTAACAACTGGTCATAAGCAAATCATTGTGTAAGAACAAACATTCACTTTTGAATATGCAAAACCAAAAATCATCAAAATCAATCTCATCAAACAAAACAAACCAAATCTAAATATTCTCGAACCACCAATCAACAAGAAGATTTAAGTTGAATATAATGATAAGCCCCTCACTAACTCATAGAAAACTAAAAGCTAACCTAAACATTATTTATTAGTTTAAAATTATGTATAAATCATAATTCATAATTAGATTAAATAAATGAATGGAGAATACAAAATCAAATTTTCGAACTTTTCAGTTTGCAATGATGACCTATTTAAATTATTGAAAATGGGAATTTATGTTGATATTGAATAATATAACATTTTGGTTATGGAAACATTCAAGAGAACTTACAATCTTCTTTTAGCAATCAATGAAGGGAAAATGATTGTCAATTCTTAATGGATTAAAGATTGTCTCTCAACTATGCAAATTTAGAATCCCTATCTTTATGTTTTGAAAACAAATAATTTAAGTATTTTAAATTCTATTGAAACTTCACTATCACAATCAATTTTTATTAATAAGTAGTTTAACTTAAGCAACGATTTGAAATCAAATCTTAAAAATGAAGAAATTGTATAATTAATAGAGGCAGGAGGGGGAACTATTGGTAATAGAGAAAATTCAATTAAAATTGTGAACAATGGCGAAGCTGGAGGGTTGGAAATTGAACAACTGATATAAATGATTTTGTTTTAAAGAGTATGATTAAACTAGTTATAATATAATATTATTATTTTGAATTAAAAACTTGGATTCAAATGAGGAAAGTAAAGAGAAATATCTTTATCAGAAGTTCCTTTAACTCTACCACTTGCAAAGTGTAAAACTTGTTTATGTTAAAAAAGGATGAGTTTCTATTACATCTTGTTTAAGTATTAGATGATATTACAAAAAAGTATCTTATGTATTTTTATTAAAAGAAAAACTAAAATTATAATGGTTTGGAAAAAGATTTTAAAGGATTAGGCTTACAGAAAAAGTATCTGTTTTATATTAATAATTAAAAAAAGAATTAATTTCTATAAAATATAAATTTTGATGAAATGACAAAAATTAACGTTAATAATTTTGAGATTAAAAGCATAATTTATTATTGAATTTTTTTTGAGAATAGTTAAGTAGGGAAAACTAAATGTATTATGGAAATGTAATCAGTCTTTCTGTTATTGTTTCAGAGAGGAAGTTAATTTAGATTTGAATGAAAATAAAACATTTTGCATGCCTACCTATTCAACAATACTTGTTAAATTAATTTACCTAAAGAACCTTGTTTTAAATATCTACTTTAATGGCTTCATTTGATTTTTGAAAATAATTCTTTTTAAAATAAAGTTTTCATAAATTAGTTATTTTTTAAATAAATGACTAACAACCATATAGAATTTTTTATCCAAATAACTTATTAGTTTATATCATATCGAAGTTGATATCTGTATATCGCTATCAAATATAACTTAAAGGATTGAAATATTGAATAATTTACTGTGAGCAAAGATCTTATAATACCAATCCCAAATGTTTAGATCATCATTTCGATTACCAATATATAAATTTTTTGTTCAAGAAGATTTTTTTTGATAAAATCATCATTGTTATTCCTTTTTCAATTTTCGATATTCCTCACCTTTTCTTTGGGAATTTTGCAAAATCTCCTACAACTTCCTATAACCTTCTTTGAACCAAGAATAAATTCAGGTCTTATATTGATAATTTTTTAAATATCAGAAAAGGTTTGTGAAATTTTTTTAAAATTTAATAAATTTATGTTCCATAATCGATTAATTGGAAGGGTAGCTACCATAGAAGATAAAAAGATTGAGGTAGATGAAAGCGGAACTTTTTTGACAAGTTGAATAACAAATGTTAAGAATTTGAAGTCGATTTTCAGCATATTTTCACAAAAATTCAATCTAGTAGAGCCTAAGTTTGATGAAATCACTATTTATAATTTAAGGGGGGATTTGTTATTCTTTTTTTTTTAAACAAAAATAGTATTATTTATAAAAGTTATCAATGTGAAATATTCATAATTGGCAGATTAGTTGGTTTTAAAAACATGTGTAATTTTAAATAGTCAATTACGATTCGTTTATTAAATAAATTAAGTGATAACTGAATTTGAAAAGTAATTTAACAGATAAGAAAATTCTGTTTGTTAATGAAATTAATAAATTAATATTAATTTAAAAATTAAATTGTTTAATAAAAATATTGGAAGTTAAAATTTGATAAAAATCTAAAATTTTATATTTTATGATGAATAATTCACATATTTTGGTTGTTTAATGATCCCATGAAAGAAACAATATCGATAGAATTTTCTCAAACTTATTGAAAATTTTAATGAAACTCTTATATGTACCAATATGGGCAGCCTCTGTGATCAATTATTTGTAACCTTCCTTTCTACATTCTTCAACTGCCAAATAAGCACAGGAAAGAGCTAATTGTTGTTACAACTAGATGACTCAAATATGCTATTTCCTTTTTGCATATATTTTTTGTATTGGCATATTTGTCAAGCAAACTGTCGACTAATTCTTAGATTTCCAACTTAACTTTCGTTGGCTAGAGTCCTTCCAAATTGAAGTCCTTTTCAGAAGATAAGTCATAAGTCAACAGATACTAGTTCATCTCCATGAAATGCTCCAAATGATAAGTTCTCTTAAATCATCTAACCACTAAACTTAAAATAATCATTACTATAATTTAAGATTGAACTCTGTGTTTAGATCTTCTTCAGTTACTTGTAATATTTTCATTACTTGATTATTATACACAAATGATTTAGTAATAAGTAATTAGATATTCTAAGCATCTTTTTATTCAAGTTTTCGAAATGTGTAAACTTTATTTTTCTCCTTTATTAGGTCTGATAAATCATTTATATTAGATATCTCCATCTGGCAAAGTGTCTAAAACATTCTATATTCCTTATAATAATAATGGTTAAAAAAAAATATAATTTAATCTTAAAATAATTACCACTCTACTCCACTCATCTTTGTGATTTTTAAACAATTTAGAGATGTAAAGCGCATTTAACTATATGTAAAGAGTAAAAAATAATCAACTTTCTCCAGCTCAGACTAAAAGAGTAAAAAATTTTTTCCTATTTTAGGAAGAATCAAATTTTTGAATTCACACATGATTTCAAGATAACTATGATATTTTATAAAATGATAAATTAAATAAACATAAATTTATTATTTACCAACATTCACCGTTTTTTATTCTTAGAGAGTTCTTCCTTAAGTTTTAATTATAGCCAAATATGCCACTTAAATAATAAGAAGAAAATACTTGATGGAACGGTAAATTGCGACTTTTTGCTTCTTAATAGAAGTTTTTTAATTTAATTTCTGCAGCAGCCATAGGATCGTCGCTACTTAGAGCAACAGCTTGAGCAGTCTACATAATAAATTTAAATACAAGTATGAAATATTACTAGTACTAATCAATTTGATTAGGTTTTTAAGAGATAGAATTTGAAGGAGACCTAGTTGGTGTCATCCTATCTATATCGCTCATAAAATCATCATATTTCTTCCTCAAATTATTCAATTCTTCAGTTTTATTAACTTAATCTTAGAGCATCAAATTATACTAATCACTATGGTCATAAAATAAAAAAAATACTTCATAGCATTAAAATCTTATTCTCTTCTATGTAATGCTTCTTAAATTCGATTAATCTTATTTTAATAATCCTTTTTCAATAAATCCTTTTCTGATTCTTGCTATTTTGTAATTTCATTCAAATTAATTGAAGATGACTTTTGGTATCCTTCAATTTATTCATTTAAACCTGAAATATTTAATATTAGGCTTTCTATTAATAATTTATTTTTAGTTTAATTTTCTTAACTTTCTTTTAATTCTTATTCTAATTTATTAATTTGTTCTGTAGATTATACAAATTTCAATTAAATTTCCTTCAAATTATTCATTGTTTATTCAATTTAACCATTAAGTATATTTATTTACATCATTATACTTGTTCTAATAAAATATTTTTTTAATTTACTTTAATTTATCTAGGTCATCATAGTCATCTTAAATTTAATTTTCGCTTTCTTATTAATTAATTTGTTTCAATCCATCAGATTACTTAATTAGATTTACTAAAATTTCCTAAATAAAATTTCTAACAATAAATAAATTTTATACTTTTGCATATCTTTAAATACACTGTCACTATTAATTATTTCTGACAATTCATTTATTTTTTCTAGGTATTTGAATTACTCATTTCTCAATTCTTTATTCTATTACTCAAATATTCTTAATTTTTCATTTTAAGTTTGAATATTTACATCAAATTCTATTTTTTGTCCTTATAGTTATTCAAGTAATTCAATTTTGTTTTCAGAAAAATCTAAAACATCAGAGTTTTTATTTTAAGATCTAATATAATTTTCAAGCTAAATTTTGAATTGAGTATCTTGTGAAACCCTAAAATTTTATTCATCAAAAAGTTTTTGTTGACACAAAGCAAGATCCTCTTTTGATTGCTTAAAATCTTATTCTAGCTACTCTATTTCATATGTTTTTAATGTTAAAGTCTATCTTAATTCTTAAAGATTCTTATTCACTTCTTCTATTTCTTCATCTTTTCTTTAAATAGTTTCTTCAAAAGTCTTTGTTAATTCTTAAAGGTAGAGTTTCTCTTCAGATAATTACTCAATCAATTATTTTAAGCTTTAGGTTTCTAAATTTTAATTTTGATCTTTTGCAAAAATTTTTGAGATTTCATCTTTTAATTTTAAAATTTCTAATTTTCTTTCCGATAATTCCTTCAAATCTAAATCTTATTAGATATGAGCATCTTTAACAAGCTAATATTATTCTGCTAAATGAATTTCAAGTTGTAGTTTCTCTTTTTGTATTTACTCAAACAAAATCTTCAAATCTTCTAAATCTTACAAACTTTTATTTTATTATTATTCAAATTCTTAATATTAGATCTAAATTTAACTAATTTATTAATCTTTCGAAGTAAGTTAATTTTTCAATTATTAAATTGTATTGACATCTTCCTTTGAAATTTTTTAAATTCTAATTAACTCTTGATCGAGTTCATTATTTAATTTTTAAAAGTTTAAACAATTTGTAGATAATTAATCAAGACTAGAATTTAAGTCTAAAATTGATTGTTAATTTTCTTTGAATTGCATTTCAGATTTTTATTTGTATGTATTGGCTTCTTTAGAGATATTTTAAATGATTGATTCTAATAGAATAATTTATATTTATTCTTATATGTAATACTAAATATTCTAGTGATTTTATTGATTTTGAACCATTGTATGTTATTATATATTAGTACTAAGTGATTAAATTTGAGTTTAGTATCTCTTAATTTATAAATTGGATTCATTAATCTATTGTATTAATTAATTAAGTTCATTTTAATGTACTTATTGTTTACTATGCTATTCCTTTAATAACTCTTGATATAATATGTGAGCTTCTGACTTAGAAGCATTCGTAGAATGTTAAAGTTGATTGAATTATTCTTAAGTAGATTATAATTCACTTTAAATCTGCAGAAGCTTTTTCTCACTCTCTATGAGCTCTTCTTTGAGAGATGCAACTTAATGCTCTTTTTCTTTCTTTATCACTTCTAACTCGAGTCTAAACTTTTCAATTTCTTTGTCCTTTTTTTATGTCTCCTCTTCTAGAAAGTGCATTTTTTACTCATTCTCTTCTTTCTAATTATGGAATTGTTATTTTATATCTTCAATCTCTTTATCCAACTATTCTTTTTATCTATTCAAATCAGTTTTATTTAGTTCTAACTCTGTTATTACAGTTTTAAGTTGATTACTTTCTTCAATTTTTAAGTTTCTATCTTATTCAACGTTATTGTATTTTAATTGCAATTCTTAAAATAATATGTG
>JPFL01000029.1:243599-331390 GCA_000733385.1 Paramecium biaurelia | reverse complement strand
GAATTATTCTTAAGTAGATTATAATTCACTTTAAATCTGCAGAAGCTTTTTCTCACTCTCTATGAGCTCTTCTTTGAGAGATGCAACTTAATGCTCTTTTTCTTTCTTTATCACTTCTAACTCGAGTCTAAACTTTTCAATTTCTTTGTCCTTTTTTTATGTCTCCTCTTCTAGAAAGTTCATTTTTTACTCATTCTCTTCTTTCTAATTATGGAATTGTTATTTTATATCTTCAATCTCTTTATCCAACTATTCTTTTTATCTATTCAAATCAGTTTTATTTAGATCTAACTCTGTTATTACAGTTTTAAGTTGATTACTTTCTTCAATTTTTAAGTTTCTATCTTATTCAACGTTATTGTATTTTAATTGCAATTCTTAAAATAATATGTGAGATTCTGACTTAGAAGCATTCGTAGAATGTTAAAGTTGATTGAATTATTCTTAAGTAGATTATAATTCACTTTAAATCTGCAGAAGCTTTTTCTCACTCTCTATGAGCTCTTCTTTGAGAGATGCAACTTAATGCTCTTTTTCTTTCTTTATCACTTCTAACTCGAGTCTAAACTTTTCAATTTCTTTGTCCTTTTTTATGTCTCCTCTTCTAGAAAGTGCATTTTTTACTCATTCTCTTCTTTCTAATTATGGAATTGTTATTTTATATCTTCAATCTCTTTATCCAACTATTCTTTTTATTTATTCAAATCAGTTTTATTTAGTTCTAACTCTGTTATTACAGTTTTAAGTTGATTACTTTCTTCAATTTTTAAGTTTCTATCTTATTCAACGTTATTGTACATTATCAAATTATCTTATTTTATTTGTTCTATATTAAATTTTAAACTATCCAATTCATTCTACTATTTTGTATTTTTTTCTTTTTCTATTTCCAATTCGGTTTTTACTTTAATATAGTTTTACTCTTTGAATTCATTTTGTTCTCTTAATTATTTATTTTTTTAAACTTTTTTTTTAATTTTTTCACTTAATTCTTTATTTTGTTATTCAAATTATTTTTTTTCGCTCTCTAAATTTGCACATTTACTTTCTATATCAGAATAATTTTTCATTATAGCTTATAAGGTTTATTCCATCTTAGAATTAATATCATTAATACTGTTAAATTCTTACTCCTATTATTCTTTTTGCTTTAAAATTAAATCATGTTAATTTTGCAATTTACTATTTTTTTCAGTTAAAGTTTTGATTACATTATCACTATTGATTTTAGCCATTTTGTAATCTGTTGTAAGATGTTAAATCTCTATCAAGGCCTGATCTAATTTTAATTATTTATTATCATTTCGATCATTTTATCTATCTATTTCTTATTTAGATATTTTAGCTTAATCATCCATTAATTTACTTTATTGAATAATTTTTTCATTAAGATTTCTAATATCATTATATTATAAATCCACTGTTTCTTGCAAACCTTTTACTTTTTCATTCATTTGATTCAATTACTCTCCACTTTTATAGACCTTTAATTTATATTAGTCTATTTATTTTGAGTTTTCGATCATTTCAAGCTTATCTTTATCATTTTAAATTTCAAGTTCTTTATTTTTAAAATTTAAAAGATCAATTTTTTTTAATTCATCAATTTACAACTTAAATTTTTGATTTTCCTCTTAAATTTTTTTTAATTATTCTTCATATTCATTAACTTAAAGTAGAGTCTTTTATAGCATGTCTGAATTATTTTATTCTGACATAAGAAAACTTTTTAAATTTTGATCTAACTTTTCCTTTAACTTTTTTTTAAATATTTCTGTTTACTCAATAGGTATATCCTTTTTTTTAAATACGCTTGCATTGCTTCTTGCTCTTGTGAAAATCAAATCAGCATCAGAAATATTTAGAATCTAATTTAGATTTATTTGATATAGTTATGAATCATATTACTTTTACACTATGTTTTTTTATATTAATTACTTTATTTATATGAAGTTGCTGCGGATTCATGGGTTCTCAAGAATGTTTCCATTTCGTCTTCCTCTTTCAGATTTTCTGTAAAAATCTATTTAAAATAAGTGATTACTTAAATAGAGTTCATGATATTTAATTTTATATTAGTTTAATTCCTTAAGTTATGAGGCTTATTATTAATTCTCACCTTATAAAAATTTTATCCTTTGCAAAAAATCTTCACTTTGCTTTTTTAATTGATCTTATTCTAATAATTTTTCTTGCTTATAAGATTCTTCTAATGCATTTTTCTCTAAAATTAATTTTGAAATATACCTTCTGTTAAATTTGCAACTTTTTTTTCGAACTAATTTGATTTAAGATTCATCTTTTTTTAATTTGTTTCTAATTGACTAATTTTTCTTCCTTAATCTGAGATCTAAACTTTATTTTAAGCCAATTCTTCTTCCATTTCTCCCTTTTATCTCTCTAATTCTTCAATTTTGATTTTTAAATTATTTAACTCTTTTTAAATGTTTTTCTTTTCATTCTTTTCTTATTTCAAGGTTTTTCCACTATTTTATTGGTTTTCATTTTCAGATTCACTTTCAGATTCAGGGATATTACTTATTTATTTTTAGATTTATTCTAATTTTGGTTAATTCAAAAAACCACTTTGTCGTCTTAACTTTTAGATAGTCTCATGATTGTTATTATTGCTAGAATAAGTACTATTCTTTCGAGTTGATTTTTAAGGAGAGTTTTAAATAAAGTTGTTATTAATGCCTATTTATGTTGATGTAATAATTTCTGATTATTATTTCCTGAATAATTCCTCATATTATTTAGACAATTTATCTTTTTCTCTTTAATTATCTAAGTTTAATAAATTGACTACTTTTTAACTGTAATTCTAAAATTTCGATTTTATCTTCATAATCTTTTTATTTCATTTCATATTATCTCAATAAATTGAACGATGCTATGGCTTCGCTTTTAAACTTGCTGTTATTTTCTTCAAGCTGTTACACTTTGTTTTGGAGACTTTATAATTACTCTTTTTGCTCTTGAGATTTTATTTCATGAGCCTTTTTAAATAGATATATATTAGTTACTTAATGATTTTGACTTATTCTTCCTTCACTTTATTTCATCTAAAATATTTCAGATTTCTTTTGCTATAGCTGATTTTCTAATTCTTCTATTTAGTCAAGAAATTGCTAATTTTTTTCTTAATTTTCTTCATTCAAAGTCTTGTATTTAAATATCAATTTACTTATAATTGTTCTATTTAATATTGATTTTATTAAATTTCTTATTTCTAAACCAAAAGGCTGTGCTCACCCTAAATTTTAAGATCTTCATAATCAGCAAGAATTTTTTGCTATTTGTTAAAAATATAGTCTAAATTTGTTATAGCCAAATACTTAATAAATCAAACATTGTTTTCATCATCTCTTCTTTATCTCTAATAGATTTTATTGACTATTCATCCACTATAAGATTGATGTAAATATATACATTTTATCCCTACAAGTTAGGAGTCATTTTAATAGTTATCAAAGAAGGACTTTGAGCAGTCTTCGCTTAACTTCACAATAAAGTAATTTATATCATCATCGCTAAAATCTTCCATAAAATTAAAGAATTTTAATAATGAATCAATAAGAAAATAATATAGAAACATGAAATTAAGAAAAGCATCAAAAGATCTTAAATGTCTTCTAGATTTGAATGATTGCACTTTAAATTTACTGTATTCTCATAATAAGAATATGAATTTTTCGATAGATTTTATGATACAATTAATTTAGATTTCTATAGAAAGGGAGTGTAATTTAAATGATTTTAATAATAACTAAATGAGTTTCTTTGCTATTAAAACATTTTACTAAATCAAATTAGTTCTTTAGAGATAATACTATTCATTTTTGTCAATTGATATTAATGACCCATTTTACCTTTTTCCACAATTTTCTAACTTCTTCTATAAATGTAATTTCTTTATAAAATCAAATAGTTCATTGTTGTTAAGGATAAACAAAAAGTTAAGCCAGAGATTTATGATCGCAACTAGATCCTTGAAGCAGAAGTATAAATTTTAATTTACAAAAAGATCCAAAATTAAAAAATTCACAATAGTATTAATCAATCCAAATCCAAAAAACAGCAATTCTAAGCTTTAAATATAATAAAAATTTTCTTTGATGATTAAGACCTTCTAGTTTCTATTATTATTTTGATTAAAATACGATAATAATTAAATATAAAATAATGAAGCCCCTATTAGCAATTGTAAGTGGAAGCACTGCATTATTTGCAGTGTATTTTTTAAATGGAAATCAACCATTTTTTGAAACAAAATCAAACCTTAAGTGTCCAGTTTTAAAAGATGCCTAATCGGTGAAGAATTAACTGAGCAATCCATTATTATCATGAAATTTATAAATAAACAATATCAAAACAATCTAATATTTTCATATATCAGATGTATTTTTATGAAGCATCAATATGCGTATAATTTATTTTTAATAGCGTAAATTATTTTTCCATTCTCATCTTAATTGACTATAATCTTAAATATGTCCATAATGTATATTATCAATCCTTGAATATTTAAATCAAAATACAAAAAGATTATCCCTGATATTTATTTGGTTGAATATCAAATAATTATTTATTGAATGTATAATAATATGATAATTTAAATGGAATAAAAAATAGGCTTAAGATTAGGATTGGAAGAAGAAGAGCATTCATATTTTCTAGACTATAGTACTCAATTAGGATTTCAAGCCATAATTGTGGCCTTTTTTTTGATGAGACCTTGATTAAAATAGAAAGTGGAAAAATTTGCAAATTTGAAAATGATTGAAGATGGTGAAATACACAAGTTATCCCTATTAATTAAGGGTATTCCAAACAAGGGCATTCCATAATTATATTCACAAACAGAAAATTACATCAAAAGGGACACATAAAACAAACAGAAATAAAGTTATAATTGAATAATTAGGAAAGTACTCAAACTTTTTCAGGCTGCATTTATTGTTTAAAGCGATGAAAATTACAGGAAACCTCTAATTGGTAATAACCTAAAATTAATTTAAGATATGAGACAAGCAAAAAAATTTACTTCTAGGTAATGCTGCAGGAGGATTTGAAGCAAAAAAACTCTACTGATACTAATTTGTTTAACTAATTTTCAAAACTTCAAGCAATTATTTTAAAAAAAGAATCTTTAAGAATACTATTAGAAATACCTTAGATTAAACCAAAAAAAATCTAGTAAAGAGAGATATCAGTTCCAGAGGGATAAAGTTCACTTGAAAATTTCTTTATTAAAATGGCAATTGAAGGAAAAAAATATATTTTTTTACAATACTAATCCACTTTCAGAGTATAGAGAAGCATTTCTCAAAATAATTACTGATCATCTATTAGAATTTTATAATTGGATGTATTTCAGGGTCTATTTCTTAGACAATTACAGATTTGACTAAAATTAAAGAATTAAAAGCCTTAAAATGAATGGAGAATACATCAAAGAATAAAATATGAGAAGCATAATAAGAATTAAACTTAATAAAAATCATAAAAATATAGACTGAATAGTCAAAAACATGTTATTATTTGTTTCGGTAAGTATCTCCTTGTATATTGTTCTTAACTTATCTTATTTAGATGATCTTTAGAGCTAAAAAGCGATTTTAGATTAAACGTGAATATTACTTTTATCTGAAAATTCAAAAACTCTTCAACTCTTCATCTTAGAAAATAACCATAAGTAATGTTGTTTTTAAATGACTGCTAAGTTCTCAAAATCTAAGTAAATCTAATTAATATCAAGTGTAAAACTATCATGTATAATTAAAGATTTCTAAAGGCAAATTATTTCCCATAATGTAGATTATGGCAAAAAGTAAAAATGAGGTTTTGTGAAACAGATCAAATGAGAAAGTTTTATAATTAGAAAAAGGGAAATGCTAAAAATCAGCAAGTTTATTAGCATATTTAGAGCTTTTAATATAAACAATTTTGAAAACTTTGAGAATTTATATTCTTCTGAATACAATATTTAACATTTGGTAATTCATGATTTTTACAATCCTTCTATGCGGTTAAATAGAATTAAATTTTAATCTAGTCTATACACAAAGATAAACTATTTATTTTAGGGCACTTTTCCAATAATTAGGAAAGTACCCACTAATATCTTCGAATCAAAGGTTAAGTTGCTTACAAAAGATGAAGGTTTCTCTAAAATTCTAAATATAAACATTATATCAAAACTATTTAAAAATAAACATGATGAAGGCGCTACTTTAGTTTTTCTCACTGAAAATATTTATAATTATTAATAAAAAATATTGAATGTTATTTTATCATATTCAGAGTCTGAATGACTAAAAAGTAAAATTAAATACTAATATATAAAAAAAGTTTGAAAAAATCTTCATAATATAAATTATTTTTATATGGGAACTTGTGCTGCTTAAAAATAGATAAAATCAAGAAATAGCGGAGAATTATAATAGGTAGTAGCTTAAGTTAGACTATCTTAAGACTGCAGTGTAATCTTGAAGCAAAGAGCAAGTTAATCGTCATATTTAAATCCATTTAAAAACCCAATTCTCAGTCGAAGATTGAAAGAGATGCCTACCTCACCAAATCCCTAGACTCAACCAGAATGATCTAGTCATTTTACTTTGAATTGATTTATTTACCTTATAAGTTGAACATAATTTCATAAATTTCAAGTAATATATTTAGTATTAACTCTTTGAGTATTAATGAGGTTTAGTCTATCTAACATAATTTGCATAATCATATAAAATTAGATATTTACTTATTTGCAATTGAGGCCCTAAGAATAATGAAGGAAGTATATTTGCACTTATCATTAAGTCCAAAAATCCAAAAATATGGAAATAATCATAATGAAGACATCAGATTTGTATTTCATATATAATGTAAAAATTTATATTGAAGTTTAAGTTTGTAATCTACTCCAACAAAAATAGATATGTCTTAATGATTTTAATTTTTGTTTAATGTGATTGTGTACTCTTAGCAATTGATCTTTATACACATAACAGAAAATAATTTATAAAATATTATACAAATGTTTTCATATCAAGAATTCTTAATTTTGAATTCATTAGCACGTTCCAACCATTTAAATGATCAATTAAAGTTGTAAAATTTCAGATAATTAAAAGTCAGCTTTATTTTTATTTTCATTTTATTCTATACTATAGTATAATATATATATTATATAATATTTGATTTCAAATTAATTATATAGTTAAGAAAGTTAACTTCTATTAAAGGGATTTTTTATAAAATGTATATTTTGATTTCAGTTTTTGTGTTAGAGTTTGTTTAATTAATATTAACTTAAAGAATACTGCGTTTATTTGGCTTTTTTCTTTCAAATATTTATTTCGTTGGCACTCAATTAAAAAAAAAATATTAAAATAAAGTTTAAAATGGGAATTTGTGTATGTAACTTGAAATAAAAGAAGGAAAATTAATAAAAAGAAGGTGAACTTGATTATATGGTCAACAAAATGAGAACTTCTCCTTGCCCAGAAGAAATTTTGAAAAAGAGAGTTTCTATCGATACTCCTTATAACGCATATAGAAATCCAATTTTAAATCGTAGATTAAAAGGAAGTGCCACATTAACAATTTCATAATGAAAAAGTTGTTTTTATTTATAGAGTTATTTTACTTAATATCTTAACTGACTATATATTAAAAATAGATGAATTAGAATTCATAGAACTCTATTTCCTCTATTATTTATCACAATTCAATATTGATATAAATTCATTTTTCTTCATCCTCCACTACTTTATCTGCTTTCTCAAATTTGCCTTAATTTTTTTCTATTGGACTTCCAGTTAAATCAATTTGATCAAATTCTGTTGTATTGAACCTTTACATTACTTTGGCATTCTATTGTTATTTGAATCCTTTAAATACACAATCTTAAGTAACCAAAGAACCATTTTCTACTTATTAATTATTTTTTTGTTAAGGAGAGATAGCTTAAAATTCTGTAGTCTAAAAATTTTTCCCAGCTGAGGAAAAAAATTGTTTTTTTTAAACAATAGTTTACTATATTTTTAGTTCTTATTCCTTTTAAAGGTGACACTTATCAAAGAACTACTCTTTTAAACAAGAACTAGCAGAAATCCTTTTTTTAGGATCTTTTTCAAGCATCTTTTGAATTAACTAAATGACACTTTAGTCAATTTTTTTCATTTATAAAGGAGTTAGATCAATTTTACATTGTTTATTCAGTTTTAATACTAAATTGAATCCCACTCCAGGAAAGAGGTCTTTACCAGTTAGTCTTATGTTAATTATAGTTAATTACAATTTAAAGAAGATTACACCTGCACTAAAAATATCACAAACTTTATCATATTTTTCTGATTTATCAATTAAATTAGCAATTTCAGGAGCAACATAGCCAGGGGTTCCACATTTAGGAAACAAATATCAAAAATAGATAACTTAATTACTTGTCAATGTTGCAATAAGTAGCTAAACCAAAGTCAACAATTTTCAAAGAATTTAAGTCTGCTTTTTTTTAAAGCATAATATTTTCTGGTTTTAGGTCTCTATGCATAATGTTTTTTTAATGCATATATTCAATACCAGTAAGGATTTACTAGATAATAATTGTCACAAAATACCCACATCACATTTCTTACTATTTCTTCAGGTAATCCATTTTTGTGGTTTTTGAGTTCATCATTCAAACTTTTTCCTTCTAATAAATCCATAATCATATAGAATTTATTGTCTCTTTCATAAACTGCATGAAGTTTAATAAAAGATGGATAATCTAAATCATTATTAATTGATATCTCTTAAAACATAGATTCCTTAGAATAAAGTCATTTTAATTACGATTCCATTTTCTGATTCATCAACATAAGTTTTATCTACACATTTTGCAGCATAATAAAGTTCTGAATTTTTATGTCTCACTAATAAAACTCTAGATGATGCTCCTTTGCCCAAAGTTTATAATGGTGTATAGAAATCTTAAATTCTTTAAAATATTATTTTATTTCGCATATGCTCCTTCAATTTGGTTAAAGTGATATCGTCACTGTATAAGCATGTCATTTTAGCAATTTATTATTCCCCAATTTTTTTGACCTAAATTGCTGAATGATAAACCTCACTTATTAAAACTAGAATGAAACAATCATATAATGTTTCTTCTCATTCAATAATCCTTCCTCAACCTCCCATTTTATATGAGTTTGTAATTAAATTGGTATTATATATTTTGGCACTTGAGAATTATTCTAAATTTGATTCAAATTTCTTACTTTATATAATTCTAGCTTGAATTCTCTTAATATACCCTTATAATTTTTGGCACCTTTTTAACTTTTCTTAAAACAGTTGAATTCGAAGATTTTTTAAGTGTCTTATTACATAGAAATAAATTGTTTATAATATAGGATATTCATTACAAATTTTTATCACTTTTTTTATTACTGATAATATTTAGAAGGGAAAATATTGTATTTTGATATTTAACAGGAATATTAATAATAATATATTATGTAAGAAATTGAGAATTTGATATATCTTTTAAAAAATATTTAATTTTATTAATTAATCATTAAAACTCTTTCAAAAGTTTCAAATGTTCTTATATTTATTCACATTTATTTAAACAATCAAATGGAATAATAGTTAAAGTTTCTAAAGTTTTTTATGCTTCAAAATAAAAGTTGGTTAAAATTGGAATCCAAAGTAAAAAGTATGTAAACATTGTAATAATACAAAATATCATGAATAATAAGGTCAATTAAAATGCCAAAAAGGAATAATAATCATTCAATTAATTTAATAATTCCTTTATCAATGACAAATGACTAATTCTAATAAAAATTTTTTGCATCTTTCTATTGTCATTACTTTCTCTTGTATTCAGAATGTTATAAGTGTAGTTTTTCTTATGATTTAAGCTAAGATTAAAGGGTAAATTTGAATATATAATATTTGGATCATACTAAAAATATTACTCTATCATTTTGCAAGCATTTTCAAAAAAATTTGATATAGCTACTGCTAATCCATCCTAGAGAATATTCTCATTAAATGCCATACAAGATGTATAAGTAATAGATAAATCATTTTCAATAATTTTTTCACATGGGTTTAAAATATATATATCATTGAATAACTTAATATATTCAGTAGATAAAATAAGTTCATTTTTTTGATTCAAAATATGTAATTCTGCATCCAAAGTTTAAACCTAATCAATAATAATTTTCAACTTATATATAGAATTTTATTCATTAATAATGATAGCATTTTCATCATATAACATTTCCTTAATACAATTATCAATTAAACGATATTAAGTGGGAATGTATGATGTTATATTAACAAGTGGAATAAGTAAATTTGTATGAGAGATAATTGTCTAAAAGATATATTATTATTATTTACAGTAGAACTAAAGTATAAATAACAAAAGTAAGAGTAAAATAAAAGAGTAACAAAAAGTATTTGAATTACAATTTTTTTTTCACTATCTTATGAGAACTAAGATTTTCTCTTCTTACTTTTTTTGGTCAATTCTTGTAACTCAAATTCTTCTTAATTTTCATCTTACTCTAAATCAAACTAATCCACCTAAATATGTTAAATAATTACATCATCATCCTCATTTGTTTGAAGTATCTATATAAAATTTTGAATCTTATGAACTATCTATTTTACATACTGCTCTTTAATCTCTAAAAATGCTGAAATTATATTTCTTATATGAGATTAATGAGAACGAACATATAATTGACAAAATAAAAATATCAAGCCCAAACAAGAGGATGAAAGAATAAAAAAAATATTTTCAAATGAGTTTAAATCATCTAATAAACTGTAAATATTGGAAAAGTAGTAGTTTTAAGAAACATATTAATAGATTGCGATAGAGTTGAAAGTATTATGCAAAAAATAATGAAAATCTTCATTTTTGTCAACGAATTTTGATAATTTGCTACTATTTAATGTTATAGCTCTAGCTATTAATTATTATACTGCCTGAGAGTAAGTAAAATTCTGATAGCTATTATCTACTGAAAACATTTAAATATAGGGTTCTTCGAATTAATCAATGTAGCTTTAATATTTATTATTAATTTTTAAATCTGAAGAGGTTAAAAGATTATTTGTTTCAAGTAACAAATTTAATTCATTTTTCAACTCCAAAAAATTTTAATCAACAAAATTTTCTCCTAAAACTTAAGATTCATATGCTTCAATATTTAAATTGCAACCTCTTAAATCTTAAAGGTTTGACTGTATCTCTAAAAGAGAAGAAAAACGTTAATTACTTGAAGCAGCAAGTTCTATAGCATTTTAAAATTTGTTAAAAGTAATATATAATGTTGAATACATTGTACAAGATAAAATAAAAGAAGTAAGTATTAAAATATTATTTAGAAGAATGAGTCTTCTCAAAAAAGTAGGATAGGATATTTTTTCCAGGTATAAGATTAATTCATTTTAAGTATTAATCTTAATTGATTAAGACTTATTTATAGCAATTTCTGCATTTTAGAGTTCTGTTTTTTCTTTATTATATTCGTCTTCCTCCTCCTCGTTTAAATCTATTACTTCTTATATCTCTCCTTAAAACAATCTTAATGTTTTGATATCAAAACCATAAGCCTTTTAATTTCGATATTAAGTCATCGAGTTCTATTTCCTACTTTACTATCTTGTTTAAATAAATATATTCTCTTTTGATTCCTCTTAAATTTCACAATCATCTTTGACATAATCATATAAAGAGGTAGCATCTCCATCTAGATTTAATATAAAGTATTACAAATGAATGCACGTTATTCTAGAGAAAATTTAAATTCTTTTGTTGTTTACTATATTTTAAGGATTGGAGAATCAATTGTTGGTTTAACCTCAATTTATTCTACTTTCAAATAATACCCAAAATATTATTACACTTCTCCTTTTTTAATTAATATATTATTTGTTGATATCTCAAATAATTATATCATAAAAACTATTTTATTTAACTCTTCTTTTTCATAATCTTCAAATAGCAAACTTTTTTCATTTGATTTATGATAATCATGCTCAATTTTACTAGTTTTATTGAGATAGATATCTTTATCAGATAATAAATTTGGAAAGAATTGTTATATGTTTAGTTATCTTAATTAAAGTTTACGAATATCTAATTTCAAAATTGAGATACATGAAGATGAGATATCCTCAATTTTACCATCTTGATTAAAAATAAGATAAGCAAAATTACGATAATTGATATCTTTTGTCAATCTCAAAACTTAAAGAACTCCTTTTTCTGTTTAGATAATGGAATCGACACTTTGAGTTAATATTACATATTCAGACTTAGTTTAAAAGAACTATTATCTTTGCGGTAAGATAGTTAATTGATCTTATGTATCTGAAGCAAAATAATTCTGTACTAGATAAAGATGTAGTTTTGAATAGCTTAGAATATTATGCAATATACTTAGTTTAGAATAATTGGCTTATTTGATGTCCTATTATATCAGTCTTAGAAAATCCTAGTAAAGAACAAGTAGCTTAATTGATGTTTTTAACTATAGAAATTTAATTATTATTGCTAAATATCTCTAAAACTATTATAGGTAAGGAATATGAACCCAAATCTTAAGAATCTAATAAAAAATTCTAATCTAAAAATTTAGATTAGAACTTATCTTCATCACTTTACTAATTTATATTCATTGAAGCAAACTTAACTAAATCAACTATTTAGAAAACTTAATCATTAAATTTGCATAAGAATTTTTTTGTAGATGAATTAAATGTGTTAGTCTACTACATTACAGTTATTTATTTTCTGATTTAATGAATTGATCCTAATACTTTTCTTCCAAGAATTTCTAAAGCTGATAAATTTGGAATTTCTTCTAAAAGCTAATTCCAAAATTAAATCATTTGATAAGAACATTCCTAAATCTTTTATTTTAGCTAATGTTATTGAAATTAAATATTTCTATCAATAGAAATCGTATATTAGATTGTATTGACTCCAAAGGTTGTATTTTAAAATGAATCTTCTAAAGATTTTTTCATTGAGTAAATCTAAAATTACTATCCAAAATCTGGATTTAATTGTTCTGCTTTTTCTAATTCACAGAAGGCTTTTTATCCATCTCCTAAATGGTCATAAAGGAAATAACTGTAATGAATTTTTAGATCTACGCTTTATGGAAACCTATTTAGCCCATCTTAATAAAGTTAATTTATAAGTTCTTTAAGAATTAATCTTTCATCTGTGTACTTTGGATTATCTTAAAATTTTAAAGATAGATTTTTATTGATCCTAATTGCACAGTTTGGTTTTAAGCATGTTTATTCATGCATTTCTAAAAATCCTAGTACTTTAATCTGTTTACTTTAATCTTTTTCATATTAATCTTCCAATTCTAATAAGTACTCACAATCTTTTATAATTGCTTCCGTTGACTGAAATTTTGCTAAATTAATTTTTATTAGATCAATTTAATAGTTTTGTCTTCCTAATAAAATGAAAACTACCATTGGACAAGTGATTAACCAACCTATCATAGAATTTTGTATTATCACATGATTAAATAAAAAAGTCATTAATTACATCATATGAGTATGGAAGACTAATCCACTTATTGATGCCCATATTTTTTAAATAGTTTAATTATAAAAAGGATTAATGTAATATATCCTATAAAAGAAGATGAAGCTTGTAATATATTAAATAGCTATTACACATATAGAATATTTAGGTAATTTAATGAGAGAATAGAATATCATTGAAAATATTATATGAACATATAATAATGAAAATGAATTAGTCTCTCTTTATGAGAATGTATTTTTCTTATTGTTTCTTAATTCAATAAATAGTTTATTACAAGGCAAAAGGAAAAATATAAATAGAAGAAGCGCAATAATTACAGCTATTGCATGATAAACATAATCGCCTACCCAACATTCTTGATCTTTAAGATATAACATTCTTAAGGTACCATTTTAATCAGACGTACAAATAAAATACTAGATATAATAATATTTATATATTTTACTCCTATAAGTATTCTCAACATTTCAATAAATCCAATACTCATCATAAATTGTATTGATTTGGCAAGAAATATAATAATTACTTTATGATTATATGCTCTTTTCTAGATTGTTAATATAGTTATAAGCAATGTTGTAAGAATTATTAAACTAATCATAAAATACATCACCATTAAATATAAAGATGTTTTCTAATTAATCAACATTCTTAATATTGTAAAATATTATAGAAATTCTTATATTTAAGATGAAAGCTTCTCATTATACCAAGCATAATGTATTTTTAATTGAAATGGAAAATAAAGCAATTGGAAAAATTAGACAGCAGCTAATAGAATACTAACCTACATAGATTGGTTATTTTATCCAATAATTTAGTATACAATACTAAAGAATAGGTAAATAATTACTTAAAAAATGACTATTTATACTTTCCTGCAAATGTTTAAAATATTTCTTAATTGGTTGTCATATATTTATTTGAATAATTTTTAATTTAAAATGTCTTTTGAGATGAAAATAATATTTATATCAGTACAAGATAAATAAGAAAATAAAAATACAGACTTTTTAATTATGAAATGATATTAATCATGTTAATTATGATAACAAGTTATAAAATTAAAAAATGATAAAAATTAAGTCAGATCTTAATTCATAGGGATAAATTTTAATAAATTTTAGTGGCTAAATTAAATATTGTATTTAATGTTAATGTTATATGATCTGACAATAATATATGTTGATTATTGAGGGCTGTGGGAAATTAATGTTCTATTTTTTTTAAGATTATTAATAATTTCTATACGTTACTCGTTTGTGCTTCATTTTAGTAAATATTCTTCTATTATTCAAAATAACAAAAGGTTAAATTTATTTAAGAAAAAAAAAAATAATTTTTTTAAAAAGTCTTTTAATAGCCTTATATCACGATTCATTTATAAATTAATTTTATAATCGAAAATAAAAATTAAAAAATATGAAGACTACGTGAATTGAACACGTATATTGTGGACCTGGAATCCAACGCTCTACCTTTGAGCTAAGTCCCCAATGATAAATTATGTTTATATCAATTTACAAAGTAATTATAAAATTATTGTACAAAATATAATAAATCTATCTAAAAATAAGAAACTTTTATGAACTATAATAGATTTTTTAATAATATATTCATAGATCTCATTTGTTTTATACAACAGCTTTAATTGACTCAGCCAAATATCTTACATTCTTTGATGTGATTCCAGCCTAAAAAAATTATTAATATATAATTATACCATTGACATTCTTCCAGATCTAAGTAAATATACATGATATTGTTTTGTTAATAAATCGCATTATTCTGGAGTTAGACCTGTAAATGTGAAGAAACCAGTTTATTTTGTAATATGATCCCAATTTCCTGGAACTTTGAGATTATCTAACTCTTATTTAAGTAGGGTTCTCATTTTAATAATTCTTCCAGTGACAGTCTTTAATTCTTCAACCCAAGCATTAAAATTTTTTTCATCAGTTAATATTTTAGCAGCAATTCTAGCACCAATGGCAGGAGGATTAGAACATATAGTTCTAATCACAATTTTGAGATTGCTTAAAACTCTAGCAGAGATATCTTTGTTTGATGTAACAATATGTACAGCTCCTACTCTTTCATTGTATAATCCCATATTTTTAGAGAATGATTGAGCAACAATCATTTAGAATCCAAGTTCTGCAAATTTACGAACAGCAAAAACATCTTTTTCAATACATCCACTTGCAAATCCTTAATAAGCACAATCAAAGAATGGTACTAATCTTCTTTTTTTACAAACATCAGCAATTTAGAGCCATTCTGTTTCTGTTGGATCTACACCTGTTGGATTATGTGCACAAACATGTAATAATACAATAGATCCCATTCTAGCTTATGATAAACATTCAATAGTTCCTGCACAATTGAAACCTTTAGTTTTTGGACAAAAGTATGGATATTCAAATTGATTTAAGCCAGCTCTTTCAATGACTTGATTGTGATTACTCCATGTAGGTTTGGATACATAAACATCACCAGGAATATGTCTCTTAACAAATTCAAATCCAACTCTAAGTGCACCTGTTCCTCCCAAACATTGAGCTGTGACAATTTATCCAGATGCAATTAAAGGACTGTTTTATCCAAACATTAGTTTTTAACAACCTTTATTAAAATCAGCCAATCCATCTATTGGTAAATATTCCTAGAATATTAATAGATCATACTTTATTTAATGTTGGATCATTAACAACTTCTCTTTCTAATTTCTTGATAATTTCAAAGACATAAGGTTTCTCCTCATCTGTACGATATGCACCAACTCCCAAATCAATTTTAGTATTGGATGTGTCTGCCTTATAAGCATTAGCAATTCCAAAAATAGGATCAGGAGGTGCTTGAACAATGTGATAGAAGATGTCGTCAGAAGTTGGATTGAACTGATTTTAGAGCAACTAGAGTTTTTACATTAAATAATAGGATACAAATTATGAATACCTTCATAAAGTACAAAAATTATACGCATCATTAGAATAATATGCGTAAGATAAATTAAAAAAAGTATTTTAATTTCTAATTATAATACGTGTGTTCTTCTGATTGAAGTATAAATAATGATGATTATATTTTATTTTATGATATTTCATGATACTCAATATTTGTAATCAGCCACAAACAAGGATTCATTTGATGCTCCACCTTATCCACCTTGATATTTTCCTATTTTTATAATATTTACTAAAATACCTAATTAAGCTTCACTGTTAGCCTTAGCTCTGATCAATAAAGCTTATTAAGCAGCTTCCCAATTTTCTTATTTACCTGCCCATGTTTTCACTGCAGTGTTTTGAAGTGCTCTACCATATGAGAAAGTCAAAGCCCATGGTTTTCTCACTGTGGTCAATTAATTCATAGCATTCAAATTCAAAGATGCTTCTTCTTCAGATTAGCCACCTGATAGGAACTATATACTATAAAATAGATTAAATTACTGTAACTCCAACAAGAGCAGGTGGAACTGTTCTACTCAAAGCCAAAGCTGTTCTGTATCCAATTTCTTATGGTGTTATTTTATTTCTGTCTGCATTTGTTGATCCTGCAGTAACCATATTGGGTTTAAGAAGACATCCTTCCAAGAAGATGTTGTTTTCATTCAATGCTTTGAACACAGCAGCCAAAACTTTTTCTGTGACCTTTTAGGAAACTTCAATTGAGTGATCACCATCAGCTAAGATTTCTGGTTCAACAATTGGAACAAGACCATTCTCTTAACAGATAGCAGCATATCTAGCTAATCCCCATGCATTTTCTTAGATGGCTTATTATGATGGTAATCCATTGCCAATTTTCAAGACAGCTCTCCATTTTGCAAATCTGCAACCAAGTTTATAGTGTTCAGCAGCCATACTAGCCAAACTGTCTAATCCAAGAGTTGCTGATTCATCTTATGTTCCTGGAAGAACTCCTAAACCCTTATCAACTTTGATTCCTGCTAGAATGCCTTTCTCTGAAAGTAATTAGACGAAGTTCTTTCCATCTTTGGTAGCATGTTTAACCTAAATATAAATCTAAAATATATAATACAGTCTCTGAAAAGAAGATGACACCACTAATGTAATTTTCAATGCCTGGAGCAGTGAATAACAATTCTCTATAGGCTCTTCTATTCTCTTCATTGTTTTCAACATTAATAGTGACAAATTTCTTTCCGATAGTTCCTTAAGACTAAACTTTAAATTTAATTTAGTACTTCATCAGCTGCCAAGATTCCTTTTCCTGGAGTACATATTTTTTAAGCTGTTTCGGCTAATTCCTTTCTGTAGTCTGGTTTTTATTACATAAAGATATTTAAAAATGAATTTTATTTATCAAAATTTTGTTTTAATCCAATGCTTATGACTTGAAATTTTCTAGATTAATTTTTTATATAAAATTATATTATATTGTATATTTAATAATTATATACATGTTTTTAATATTTAATATAATTTTGTGTATATTTTTAAATCATGAATTAATTTCATCATAATCATTGCTTGGTTTAATATAATTAATCTCATAAAATTCTTGTTCTCTATCTTATTCTTCTTATTGTTAATTGGTTGTTTAAAGCGGTTCAAATTCACTTTTTCCTTCTTATAGTTGATTATTCTTCTTATATTCTTAACTCAAAATTAATGCATCATTCATAGTCAGAATATCATATTTAGTAGCTACTGTATTTTAATGCCGTAGATTAAGAGTTTTTAATTAATTTTGAATACCTTCTGAAATTGTATATTACTCACCTGATTCAGATAATTTAATAGGAACTTTAATGCCTACATGATGAAACCTTTCAATTTCACGTCTTCGTTTTAAAGACATTAAAATGAATTAAAATCTAGACATTTCATAGAGTAAATTTTTATAGTTAAGTTTACAAGCCATTTATGAATGAATTTATTTTTGGAATGACAAATAGCTGGAAATCTCAACTTATACTGAATGATATTTAACTGAAATTATTTTACCCCATAAATTCTTAATGATTTTGAATTACTTAATTTCTGGATAATATTATCTCATAATATCATCTAAAATGGTTTATCTCATTTATGTAAGATTAAGTAAGGTAATTACATATTTGACTGAAAATAATATACTAATTATAGATCCAATTGCTGCAAGTACTTCACTAATTGATGGATATCCAATTTAAATTGTATGATATTATTATTGAAACAAAACCCAAAAAGCTCCATAAGTATTTGGCATATAATATTTATCACAATAATCCTTCATAGCATATTGTGGATAATTGAGAGAGTTTGAAATATAATTTTATTCTTCTACTCCAGTTGAAAAGAGAAATGACTTATCTATTAAATAATTATTCATTTGGTAATGCAAATTAATTGATGAACACATCTCAGCATTTGAATGAACATAAAATGGATATGTTCTATAATATTATTATGGTTCAAAAGTTGACGGATTAATAGTAGTAAATTCTACATCAGTGTAGAGAGTATTCCCCAGTTATTTGAAATATTATTATTTCACTTCTTCTGATGCACATTAATAATCATCAATAAGGTATTCTTCTTTACAAAGTGTAAATAAGATCATATATTATTTGTCTTTACTCATTTTAAAATTAATGTCCAAAATTTAATCTTTAGTGATATTACTTATTAAAGGTTACCAATTCAAGCCTTCGTCAAGATCTAAGAGTAATGGAAGCAGAACAATTTCATCAATTTTGAATGGATTTATTGGAGATTGTCCATTGATATCATTGGCTGTTACTTGCATATGATTATTTAAAAATCCAAAATTTGAATCATCTGTAAAATTATTTATATCTTCAGTGACTTTTGGTAAAAGTGAATAACTCCACCACATATACAAATAGTAAATACAATAAATTAGACTTAAAATTCCAATGATAAGTGATATTATTCCACCTAAAATACTAGAGTGATTATAGGTTAATCCATCTGATATTGCTGGAGTATAAGTAACACTAAAAAAATCGATATTCCTTAGTTAATTAGAGATTTTTTTCATTTTTAATTTGAATAGTTTATTTATTAAATGACTTTTGAAAAATCTGTAAATTATAATTTGCAGACCAAATTTTAAAATATTTATATATTTCAAAGATAGATATGACAATAGTAGATATTGTATTTATTTAGTCTACATTTGAAAAAATTATTCGTAAAGATTTAGTCAGTAGTATATATATGATTATTTTAAATTGTAATGCTTGATCTAATTTTATAAATCTTAAGCTAAAACCTTTTTAATTTGGTTAATTAACAAAATTTAAAAGAAAATCAAGCGATTAACATATGCAAATTAGCAATAATTATAATAGAAATTTGTATCTAAAATATTATTATGCAGATAAAATAATAAATAAAGAAAAGAAAGATTTGAATTTAGACAGATAATAAAATTAATTTTATATAAAATGGAAGTCTTTTATCTTAATAAAAACATAATTAGATAATATATGAGCATCATAATTAATTTTATTAAATAAATACTAGCATAATTCTTATTTTAATACAAAACCTGCAAATACTTTAGAATAGTTGTTGCATACAATTAACATATTTATTGAAAGATAGAAATAAAACAAAGAATTCTTTTGTGTATGAATTTTGTTAATTGTAGTAATACAAAAACATTAGGATATTCAATTTTAATTTACAAATCATATGAATTTTCTTACAATTATTTCAAAAATATTATTATTCAAGTAGACTTCTTGGATCTATAAAAAGAAATTTATAAGTGTAAATATCCAAATTTTAGATAATACTCTCTTAAGACTTCTGATGTATAAATATTGTCATTTAATAAACATGCTCAAAATTAGGTAGAAATGGTCTATTCAATGTGATTTTTATTTTAAAACTCATGTTATATAGTATATTGATTATATTATAGCTTTATTCATAATAATTCTTTATGGATTCAATATTGAAGATGTGATTGATTGATTGGTATATATATTGAATAATAAGTATTTTGAAGTTATAAAATCCTGTCCAGATATCAATTATGTTGAGATTCCAAGGTTGAAAGATCTGGATTATTAAGTTAAATTGTCTTAAGAACAATAACTTATCAAATGGAGAGTGAAAATATTTAGATTACAACTTCATTCTCCAATTTGAAATTTGTTTTTGTCATTATTGTATTATATTTACTGGATTAACAATTGATATAAATGTTTTATATATATTCCTGTAAACTGAATCATTGTATCTTATTTAATTCAAAAGGCTTGCTATCTTGTTACTAATGTTTTTTTTATTGTCGATTCTTGCTCTTCATCAATTGATGACCTAAAGGAGATTAAAGCTTTAATATATATTCAATTAATTCTTACATCATCTACTATATTCAAATCTGCTTAATACTCACCATCATCTTGAACTTATTATTCTAAATTAATAATTAAATTATTACATCCTGAATTTGGAGCTCCTCTCAACAATATTATTATGGCTTCAGCCAACTCAAGTTCGGTATCACTCTTTGGATATTATTTTAAGAGGTCATAGATTCCTTGATGTTCCTCCAAAATAAACTCTGAGATATATATTGATTATTACATTTCAATGTGCATTTCTCTAATTATGTGATCATTTTCAGTCTATTCATTTCATTTATTAGATAAAGCAATTTTGCTGATGGCTATTCAAAATGGTCCATATTAATTATATTATTTAATAAAATATTTATAATATTAGTTTATATTATTTATATTACCAATAAACCATTACTTCAAAAGAAATTCAAAAATTGACATAATATCATGATATTATTATAAAAATTTGAATTCAAGTAAGAATCTTAATATAATAATTTAATACATAAATTTATTTTTTTGAATGTAATAAACAACAGAAAATTCATTTCTTCTTTATTAAAACAAAGATTGTTAGTTTCTTAGCACTAAAAATGGAAACTCCCTAAAAAACTATTTAGATATCTTTAGATAAATTTAATATATTTTTCTTTATAATATTTATTTAATTATTTGTTTAATAAAAATGTGTATTTAACAGAGATTGAATATTAAAAAATGAATCTTTTTTGTTAAATAAGAAATTATTAAATAAGAAAGTTTTAGAATTGATTATTGATATATAAATATTTATATAGGTTTTAATTTAATAAGTGAATAACTTATATCTTCATTTAATAGTTCTTAATTTTAATCCAAAATCGAATTTTGATCTAAGACATAAAAAATGATTGATATTATATATACTAATACTGAGGCATGGATATGTATTAAAACTAATTAAAAGTAGAAAATGAATTTATCAATTTCATTAAAATGCCCAATGTTAGCTAATTGCATAATATTATGAATTGACTTTGAATTAATTTTAATCAAAGTTAATATAAAAATGTAAACTTATGAATTTTAGTTGAATAATAAAAGGAATGTTGAAAGAGAATAGCTCTATATATTGACCATAGCAGAAAGGGTCTTGGCTGGTTATTTAAAATCAATATCATATGTTGATCAAGCTTAATTTTGTGACCTATTATAGAAGAGACAAAAAGAAAAAAAGATTATATAACCATTACATCTGTAGATCCTAGGTATAATAAAGCGAAATTTAATGAAGAACTAACCACCAATCAAAGATTAGAAAGTAAATTATGAAGTCAAAAGAATGCTTTCTTAATCAATAGATTCAAGGAAGAACTATATAGGTTTATCTCGGAAAATGAATAGAAATTATAAAGAATTGTAAATCACTGAAATAGATACTCAACCACAAACGGTGAAAGATAATAGATCTATATTAGATTAAAAAGGTAATCAAGAAGGACAAAGATTACTTACTAATGGAAGTTATCATTAAAATGATTCAACAACAACAAGGGTTATCATTAATTCATTTTAATTAAATAGTCGTAATAAAACTTAAGCTGATGATGAATTAAAAGAAATATCAATTTAAAAATAGTTGACAGCTAATGAAAGTAATTTTAAGAATAGAAATTACAAACCTACTATCAATATTGTAAGTTAATATGGAGAAATAGAAAAATAAGAGAATTACACAAAAAAATAAGAAAATTCTGTTTTTAAGTACAAATAACAACCTTTGGAACCTTAATTAAACAAAAATAAAGATGAAATAATGAATTACTAATCAAAGATAGATAATAAAGATTCTTATATAATAGGAGATTCAATTGATCCCTAATATTCCTAAAGTAACTCTAAAAAGTATTCACCTATTGTTATAGATTCAAGTAGAATAGATTTAAAAGACAAAATGTAAAAATATTATAGTAATGATGATGATTTAAGTTCTTAAAGAATGCCAATGACTTAGAGTGATGGATTAAGGTAGATTACATATGGCACTTATACAGAGTTATCATTTTTGGATACAGATGTTAAATAAAAAAAACAAACAATTCAAAGTGCAAAGTATTTAGATAAAAATTAAGAATAAATATATTTAGAGAATAAAAAATAAGATAAAAATAAATAATCATAAAAATCAGAATATCAAAAGTAAGTTGAAATAGGTCTTAAAAGTGATTAGAACAATATTTTAATAATTCCTAAGGTTGATGAAATTAAATAAAACACAAATTTTCTATCACCCCTTTAATCTTCAAGAACATTATAGTCAGGGAAATCTACTAAAACAAAATTAAGAACTTTATAATCAAATGAATAAAAAATAGAAGAATTTTAATAATATTAATAAAATTCAATTTCAAAAGAGGAGTCTTAAGTTTCATTATTAGATCAATCCTTGCACAAATAAGATAATTTACATACTCATTTAAATGCTAATAGACCTGCTACTACACATATTGAAGCTAATAAATAATAAGATTATCCACTATTTCAAACTCATGATAATATTGATTAATAACAAAGATACTAATAAATATAATTGATTTAATAAACTAGTATGACATCTATTATGCATAATGATGAACATTATTCTAATTTAAATTAATAAATTAATATATAGGTAAATT
This sequence comes from Paramecium biaurelia, assembly GCA_000733385.1. Classification (NCBI taxonomy): domain Eukaryota; phylum Ciliophora; class Oligohymenophorea; order Peniculida; family Parameciidae; genus Paramecium; species Paramecium biaurelia. Next base: position 307,809 of record JPFL01000029.1, on the reverse strand, counting down.
AATGCCAACCTGAATAAAATAATGTTATTATTGAAGAATCTATAGAATGTTCTCCTATATAAAAAATGTAAAATATATAAAATCTTACACCATCATTCAATAATCCAAAATTAGAAGATCAGATAAAGTTATAAAATGTTAATTAAATTCATCCGTAATAAAAATAATAAATTTCACCTTCAAATTTAAATCATCCTTTACATACTTAGATTCCATTATAATCAAACCAATTTTCAAATAATCAATAAAGAATGTAGATTCCAACTAATAATATTTAAAATAGTGCTAAAAATAATAAATTAACAACTAAATAAAAGTATCAAACAAGAGAATAATAGTAATAATAATAAAGATCAGATGAGAGTTAACCTGAAAGTAAAGTAACAATAGAATCATCTTAAGGGGATAAATCAAATAGATCAAAGACTATTAAAAATAATAAATAACTAAAATTACATGTAGCAGCAGCTACTTTGAATTTTACTACAAAGAAATCTTCTAATTAGGATTCTCCTCAAGATGTATTAATAATTAATATAAAATTAGCCATTAAAAATTGAATAATAAGAAAAAGAAAGATAAAGATAAATGGAATATTAAAAATAAATAGAAAAAATGAAGTACGAAAGAGAATTAATGGAGCAATTTGAAATTCCTGATAATATGCCATTGTCATAAAAGCGTGCTATTATTGAAGAATTGATTAAACAATTAGAATCGATTGCTGATCAAGATGTAAAATATTAGATTATGTTATGTATAAGATTATAATATTATAAAAATAGACAAGTAGAGATAGGAATAAATGTAAAATACAGCAAAACAAGATATAATATTTAATAGATATTTAGAAAATTGTTATGAAGAATTAGGACATATTTCAGAATAAAAATTGAAATTATTGGGTAAAGATGATGCATATAAAGTATCATTTTTGAAATTTGAAAATTAAGTTTAAACATCATTTCCAAGTTAACAAAAAGAATTTTCATAAGAAATTAATTCTCCAATACAAAAAAATGTGAAATAACTAAGTAAATTGGATCCAGTTGAAATAGAAAATTAAATGAATAGAATTGAAGAATTTAAATAAGAAACTGAAATTTTAAAATTGTTTTCATCTTTCAATTCTTAATATGATAAAGGAGTAATATGAAATATAATTTAAAGGTTAATTAATGTAATCTTGATTATCCTACAGAAAAAGATAGATAATATACTATTGATTACTAAAGAAGTTTATTACCTAAACCAACTTAAAAGAGAAAAAAAAATAAGTAATAAGATAAGAAATTAAGGATAAGTACACATAGAATTGATCCTAAAAAAATAGATATGATGTTATTAGCTACAGATAAAATTAAATCAGTTGGCTAATATTTATTATGATTAAAGATTATTCTCAACATATAATATTTTAGTTCTATTATAATATCGAGTAATTTGTTTTTGATTATATATTTATTCATATCTTTCAGAAATTAAAATGAGAAATTTGAAATATCTTATTGTTCCTTTTCTATGTAAGTCTTCTTTACTTAAATTATCAACTTACAGTCGAGAAGAATCATATACAAAAGTCTATAATAATTAGAAATAATACAAGATTGAGTATGAATAATAATAATATTCAAAAGACCAGACACAATAGTTTTTAGTGGTAATTCTAATACTAAATTGGCAAATGAAGTAGCATAATGTTTAGGTATATCACTTGGGAAAGTGATATTAGAGAGATTTGCAGATGGAGAATGCAACATTTAAGTTATGTTTACTTAATATAATAGGTTTTAGAGAATGTAAGAGGAAGAAATGCCTTCATTATTTAATCAACCTGTCCTCCTGTGAATGAAAATCTTGTTGAATTATTTTTATTTATAAGTGCTTTAAGAAGAGCATCTGTAAAAACTATTACAGTCATTATTCCTTATTATGGATATTCAAGACAAGATCATAAATTAGCTAAAACTGAATCAATTGCAGCTGCAGATATAGCAAGAATTTTGGAATAAACTGGAATAGATCATCTAGTTTCAATTGATCTTCATAGAGGATAACTATAAGGTGCTTTTTCTACAAGTGTTCCTGTAGATAATCTTTCACCATACATAACATTCATTTATGAACTTAATAATCACCCTTTAAAATTAAATCCACCTAATGAATTAACTTTAGTTTCTCCTGATTTTAATGGTGTATCAAGAATAAAGAAAGTATAAGATGAATTAAAATTAGCATTCCCTAATATTAAGACAAGTAAGAATTAATTATTATCTCTAATTAAGAATTGGCTATGATATATAAATCTAAACATCCTGTTAGTGAAACAGAAATAAGTTTAGTTGGAGAAGTTAATGGAAGAAATTGTTTGATTATTGATGATATTGTAGATTCAGGAAGTACACTAAGAAATGCTGCAGATATCTTAAAAAAAGAAGGAGCAAAATAAGTGATGGCTTATTCTACTCATCCAATATTTTCAGGAAAAGCAGCCCTTAACTTAGGAATTTCAAGTTTATCTAAAATTTATGTGACTGATACAATACAAGTAAAAGAATTAGATAAATAAATATTACATGAAAAATTGAGTGTTTTAAGTGTTGCTCCATTATTAGCTGAAACTATATATAGACTATAAAAAAAAGAGAGTTTACATGAGCTATTAGGTGCACATAATTTTTGAGTTTAAAATTCAATTAAATTGTTTATCTAAGCATTATTATAATTCTGATTTTGCATTTTCTAATAATTATTTCACTTCATTAATAGATTTATCTGTATTAAATCTTTGAATACATAAAATTCCTTAATTTAATGCTTTAAGTAATAATTATGCTTAATTAATCTACAATTCAATACTCTCAGATTACTTCAAATTATTTATTTCTATCAATCTAATTTATATTCATATTTACTTATTATTTTCATCAAGAATTTCTTGATTCTTAACATTTTAAAATATCTAAGGTGATTTATTTACATCTTTACTTCCTAGGAATGTAATCAAAAATTAATCTTAAAGTAATGTTTATTCAGGATTTTCAGATTGTAATACTTTTTTAATACTAAAAGCAGCTTGAATCAATTATGCTAAATTTTCAACTGGAGGATATTTCAGAAATCTTTTTAAACATGCATTTGGATCATCTTTTTCAAGTACTAGTACTTAAATTAAATATATTACTTTAATCTCTAACATAAATAAACATAGCAATAACAATATGATCTATTAATAATAACCATTATTTATCTTCAGTAAGATAATAATCATAAAATATGGCATCCCAAACTTTCAAAGAATCCTCAACATGAAATTCTCTTGTAAACATACATCTAATATTAATTTAAATTTATGTACCTAATCCATCGAACCAAAAATACTGATAATTCAACATCCTATATTTTTAAATGTTTGAATAATATGACATCAATTATTTTCAAATATTAATCATAAATTTTTTAAATTCTATTTTAAATTAAAAGTTATTATTTTTTCTGACTTTCTGGGGTATGTTTAAACATATCAACATGAGCATTCATAATTTATTCAAACAATTAAAAGATATCTTCTTCTGCAAATTTTGTATCATAGAATATTGCAATTTCCTTTTTATCATCATTATCTTCTAAATTATTGAAACCTTAAGCTTCTGTAAAATAGACTTCTATTACATTTGCTGCTAATTCATTCATTCCTTATCTATATGAGATTGTAGGGTTCTTAACACTCCAAATAAATAAAATGTTTGACAATAAATTTTTTATTTTTAAACTTTAAAATAACTATTTATCTTAATGAGTTCTATCAACATCTTTTTTTATTTCATTTTTTAAATGGTTGATTTCAAAAAAGTTATTCCAAACCTTTATATAAGAAGTTATTTATACATTTTATTTTTGTTATTCTTATTAATTTTATTATAAAGAGTTTCTCATACTTCTTTTTGATTCTTTCTTTGTTTCTGCTTATAAATATTATTTGCTTAAATTTTAATAATCTGATCTATTTTGATTGATCTTTATGATTTTCTATTCATGTGAATCATTTATAGAAAAGATTCCTAAAAATAATCTCCATATACTAAATCTCAATTTGATCGTACTTAATTAACAATTTAAAATCAAGTCTTATAAATCATCAATATTCAAATTTTAATTCATGATAAACTTTCTAAAATTATTTAAATCAAATGATGGTGTAATATCAGGTCTTATATAATATTAAATAACATTCTTACATGTTACATGAATAATTTGATAAATCTAAATTAATTTAACCTCTATTATTGTTCCTAGCTCCACTGATAAGTAAATCATCTTCATCTTCATCAATATTATTGTTCATTATTAAAAATTAATAATAACTTGAAAATGTGTTAAAATATTATATATTATGAATTTTATACTGCATTAGCTAGATGAGTCTATTTAACAAATAATTTAACTTTTTAATTAAACAGAGGAGTCATGTTATCAATTGATATACTAAATTATGACTTACATTATTGATGATAATAATACACTCTAAGAATATAAATAGAAATCAGATTTACTTAATCTCATTTATAATCTCAAAAGCCATTTAAGAGAGAACCCCTGTAACAAAGTCAAATTGTTTATTATTTAGAAAGATAGAAAGATAGGAGATATTGATGATAGTGATTTGGATCTTCATAAAAAATGTAAGAAGTAGTTAAAAGAACTGACTGAGAAATTAACAAAAAGAGATTAATTAATATAAGATTAAACATCATCATATATGAAGGAGATTCAAATTTTAAGTGAATAAATTTATAGACTAAACCATGCATAAACAAATAATGAGAATATTTTAATTGATAGAAATTTAATAAAAGATTAAGCTACTTTGGATATTATAAACAAAAATTTAGAAAAACTCTCTAATACATATGAAAATAAGATTAAGCATTTAAATATAATAATTGAAGCTTAAAAAAGAGAATTAATAATGACAAAACAGACATTAAAAGAATTTAAATAAAAACATGAACATCATCAATAAGCAGAATATTTGGTTAGAAAAATAGCATAACTTGAAAAAGATCCTTATAAAATTTGGAAATATTTTTAAGACAATCATGGAAATTTATTTCTTTTATCAGTATTTAGACATTAAAAATAAGGTTATGGAATTAATTATAAAGAAATAGATTAAATTCTATCTTAATCAAAAATAATAGAAAGAGAAATGTAAATCTATTAATAATTAATTGAAACATCTCTTACTTAATTTATGGAAAGAATATCTTAAGATTAAAAAAAAATGAAAGAAGTTTACACTCAAAAAGAAATGGAATTGACATCATAAATTACTTTATAACACAAAATTTAAAATGAACTAGAAAATAATTATCAAAAAATCATTATATTTTGTAATTAATTTATATTTTATAAAGTGCTCTCTCAAAATAAAACTATTTTATTATAGACTGCTATTCATATTTGGAGAAATCAACCTTAAGCAAGTAAAGCAATTTATGCTAATCCAAAATAATCATCATATATTTAGGATTACTTATAAAGTATTGTGAAACTTAAAATTAACTATGAAAATTTAGATTACTCTTCAATTTATCATAATTAATTTATTTAATTGCAATCAAAAATAACTTGGTTACAAAAATTATTATTGAAATATTAATAGAATATATAAAAGTAATAATTTGAAAAGGATTTATTAGACAATTAATTAAAATTGTTATAATAAAAAGTTGCAGGTAATAATTAAATTGAAAAATATGTTGAAATAGATAAAAAGAAATAAAACTAAACTAATATTGAGTTTGAAAAATAGATAGATGAGAAATAGAAATAATAAGATTTAGAATTTAATCTTTATAATTAATTTTAATAAGAAGATAAACATTCTGATTAATACACATAAACTGATGAATATTATGCACCATTATTCAAATAATTTGAGACACCTTCAAAGGTAATTATGTAGAATGAATTAATTCAAAATTAATTAGAAAATAATAATAAAGGATAAGTTGAAGTTTAAATATCTGAATTAGAGTAATCAGATGTTAAAAAATAAACCAAAAATTCAATTAGATATTCAATGAAATAATTTGAATCATTTAAGTCAAAAACTCCTTGCAATAAAACAACTTCAGGATTTAATACATCCTTAGAATCAAATTTTATAGAATTAAAGCCTAAAATGGTAGCAGAATAAAAAGAATTTAGTGTAATTAGAAAAAAATCTGAAAGTAAAACTGAAAATAACCCAGCTATTGTTCAAAAAAGTTCTAAAAGATATTAAAAGGTTGATTTATTTAAATAAGTTGAATTATTAAGTTAATTGTAATTTCAATTAAAAGAATGTGGAACACCATAAGATAAGGCATAAATGAATTCATCTTAAAAGTAAGAACGAGGATTCAGAACTGCAGTAAGAAGAAAACCAAATTTGAGCATAACCTTTGAATAATTTCATAACGAAATGAACATAGATCCTTTAGAAATGTTTTCATCAACACAAAGATAGAATAAAATAAAAAGACTTTCCACAAAAGATTGTGAATATTTAGTATTGTGATATTAGACATTATTAATTGAATATATATATTTCATCCTTTTTTAAATATTACAATTTGAAATTTAAAAGAGATAATAATTAAGAATATTATTAAAATTTGAAATATTCATTAGAAAGTGTAACAAAGTCTTTTTTATATACAATTTAAAACTTTTAGATAGAGAAAATCTATTCTCAAAAATGCTTATAGGGGGAATTAGATAAGCAGTATATAAAGAAAGAAGGAGTGCAAATTTGAAAGTGTTAGTTCTCAAATAAAATTAATTGGTCAAATTAACTAGATGTTTTTGTAATGAAAACAGTTGGAATGTGTGAGCTTAAGTTCATCAAAACAGGTGTTTTTGATTGGATTAAAAGGATTATGGGAAATCAAAGATATTTTAGTTGTAGATTAAATTTTAGATGCTCCTTTTACTCCAATTTACTGGGAGAATATTGATTTAACAATAAGATCAAACAAGTAAAATAATGGGATTTAAATGTAGAAGGTTTTATTGATATTTCTTTAATTTTAATTTATCTATAATTATGATTGACGAATTATTTCATCCAAATTCTATTTCAACGAAATCTTTCTTCTTAGTAAGCCTCCTAATAAGGTATGTAATCAAACTTTTGATCTTCAAAATGTTTATCAACAGTTTCTTTGTCTAATCCTTTGGTTTCAATTACTTTTTGTTATATAATCAAGTAACTAGTTTACTAATTAAACTTTAATAATACGCTATAAAATTAAATATGGAAAATATGGCAAAGCAATAGGATATATCATATGAGGCAATAATTGGAAACATTTAGGCTACTAATCCTCCAGACATCCAATTCATTAATCCACTTGTACTAACACCTAAATCTGGTAATATTTCAGTTAAATAAATAAATAACAATGGACCTAAGGAGAATCCAAAACCAAATAGATAGGAGAATATAAAAATAACTATTAAATATGATCCAAATGTTGTATTCCCTATATTATTAGACATTACAAATGTTAACATTAATAAACTAACAAAGCACCATAGAGTTCCATATTTTAAAATTGGTTTTCTAATTAATAATTTTATATTAATCATTTACCTTCCAAATTATTCAATTATAATGGTAGCTAATATAGCTGTAAATACTCCAATAAATCCAACAATTAAATTTAAATAAAATACTTTTTTTGCTGCTTGACCAGTTACCTAAGTTGACATACAAATTCTATACTTAATCAAATATTGAAGAAGAATAAAACATAATTCCATTTATGCCTCCTAATTGTTGTAAAGAAGCAAGAGAAATTCCAATAAACAATCGACTTCTATACTTTGATGAGAATAATTGATTTATACTCATACTTCTTTCAGTTGATTTTTATGATGATTAAAATTATTCATACATTTTTTCTGCCTTTTCTTCATATATCATTTCCACAACTTTACGTAATTGCGAACTTTGTTTTGAATTTATTGATACTTTAAATGATGTTTAACACAATATACAGGTGTTTCATATTTGAACACAGTAGACAATGCACCAGCTCTAATTATACAGGGTATAATAGGTAGGTACAACATCATTTTGTAAAATGGAATAGGTAATGAAAAATCTTAAAATGAAGACATCAAAAATGTAGATAAGATTCCTAAAGTTATAAACAATTGATTCATTGTTCCCAAAATACCTGCCTTCTCTTTTGGTGACATTTCATTTATATATACAGGTACTAGAACTCCATTAAGTCCTAATACAAGTCCTACAAAGAATCGAGAAATCAAAAGGGTATATTTGCTTTCATCTACGAATGCTATCATTATTGCCATAATTCCTAAAAGATCAGTTATTTAAAGACACTTTCTTCTAGAAAATAATCCCATCAATATTGATGCTGATATAGAACCTATACCTCCTCCTATGGTTAATAGAGCTGAATGAAAACGGATATAATTTTACATTGCATCAAACCTTTTGTAAATGTATCATCAATTTTATAAACATTATATACATCTGAACTTATCACATTCATTTGACCCAAACAGAATCCCAAAAATAAACTACCCAAACAACAATTTAGAATTATGAGCAATAATTTATTCATTAATATAATGTATACTAACTAAAGTGTGTATATTCCAAAGGCAATCGGTGCAAAAGAATATGCTTATGATGAAGAGATTAATATACCACATAGATAATAAATGGAAGATTGTATTGATTGAATTTCATTTAGTTTATTTTATTAAGGACAACATTTTAGAAGATGGAAGTCAGTCTATTTTATTTGGAATTTTGGATGGTCATGGAGGATAAACTGTTGCTAAGTTTGTATCCATTAACTTCCCTAAAGTTTAACATTCATTAACTATCTCAAGGTTTTTCTTCAGTTACATAAACAAAAATAAAGACCATTTGATAAATTACTTTAGGATACATTTGAAAAAGTATTAAAAAAAATTCATTTTTAAGGTCAATGAATTGGTTAAATAAGAATGTAATTCTAATGAAATTGGATCAACAGCTAGTATAGGTTTAATGAGACTTGAAGGAGCCAAAAGAATTTTATATTTTGCAAATGTGGGAGATTCTAGAGCCTTCCTATTTGGTGATTAAGTTGTACCATTAACAACAGACCATAAACCTAATAAATAGGGAGAGAGAACTCGTATATAAGAACATTAGGGAACAGTCTTAATGGATCGCTTAAATGGAATTTTAGCTATATCAAGAGCTTTTGGAGATAATTGCTTTACTTAATATGGATTGATTTGTACTCCAGATTAAGTAAAAGTAGAATTGAGACTTTCTCATAAATGGGTGGTTGTAGCTTCAGATGGTTTGTGGGATGTTGTAAATGAATAGGTACTATATTTAGATTTAATATCCATTTAGGAATTGTTGTAGTTTATAAGATACAAAGAATCTGCTGATGAAGTCACAAAGTTCTTATAGAAATTAGCATAAAAAAGATAAACAAAAGATAATGTTTCAATTTTGTGCTTGAAAATTCAAATTTGATTTATTTAATATATTATCTAATAACAATTCCTAAATAAATCTATTTTGGCACTAATATCAATTATATAGATCGTTTATAGATAATATATAATATAGAATTTTTAATAATATATATTTAGTTATTGGAATTTCCAAATTAAAAATATTTGACACAAAATGTTGAAATTTGTTCAAAAAACAAAATATACTTATTGGATAAAATTGGGAATGATTGGATTCTCTATATTAGCAACCAGCCTCTCCATTGTTTTTTTAGTTAACATTATTACTCCTTTTGGAAGATTAACAAAATCTTCTCCAGCAAATACTTTTGTGGAATTAATTTTCTGTATTTTTGTCTCAATATGTTTGATATTGAGATTAAATGATATAATGAATTAAAAACAATTAATATCATCTAAAATTGGACTGGAGATTATTATTGCTATAATAGCAATACTTTAAATTGTAGATTTTATATGTTGGTTCATTAACCCTGTTACTGATTTGCTGGCTACCTTTATTTGCTTATTTACATTTTTTATTGGCAGTTTTTAATTTACTCTATGGATTCTATAGAGAATTCAGAATAGCAAGAAAGTATAAGAATTTAACACTTGTTTGACACAATAAATTTAGTAATCAGAAAATGAAATCTCTGTCCCATAAACTTCAAAATGTATGATAGCTCTATAATACATTTTATATTCTTTTGTGTTAATTTTAGTAGTCTTAAATACATGTTAAATAATTCATGAAGCCAATTATCCAAGTAGTTTAGGAGAAGGTGAATAATATTATTTTGTTGAAAGTTAAGGTTATGAAGTTAAAATCAGAACTTATTGTACTGGAACTAAGAATTAAACATAGATTATTCTTGAAGCTGGAGGAGGTTCAAGTGGAGTTGATTTTTATGAAATATAAACACAACTTTCTAAAAATTACAGAGTTTGTAGTTATGATAGGGCTGGATATGGAATGAGTTGGTAAGCAGCATCCCCTTAAAGTTCTAAAAACTCTATGATTATTGCTTAATAAGTGATGGATAAAGTTGGATTTAATACTTCAGTGCCAAATTCAATTGTTTGTGTAGGTCATTCTGCTGGAGGATAACTCTGTCGTTATTATGCATAATAGATGATAAGCATTAAAGGGATTATTTTATTAGATTCAGTGCCAGTAATGAATTGGTTCTATTTGATGGGATAATGTTAGAATTAAACTGTAAGTTAAGTTTATGCATAATAAAAATAAACCTTGCCTTTAATTTAGACTATGGCATCCTTATGGCCATTCTATATAGAGACACCTTTCTTTATGGGAAGTAAAGGATTTTAACCTTCAAATTTATAAGGCTGGGTAAATTGGTAAATTACTACTACAAGAAATTGGTATTCATAATCACTTGGATATGCATCTGAACTTGAGGAATGTTAAGAATAATGTATGGAGTCATCTATTATAAACAAATAATCAATGATTGACAAACCAATAATTGCTATTACTGCTTCAAATGAATCTATAACTTGTGCTGATAGAAATTTAACAGGTTCTGATTGTCGTTAATATGAATGTTCTTTAGATGTGTCATTTTAATTAGGAGTTAATTAGTCACTCTTAGGTAATTAAGTAAGCAAATATGTTTAATGTCCAGGTATTTGTAATCACGATTTTGTGTTTAAATAACCAGATTTTATAGTTTAACAAATTGAATATTATATACCATTATTTTGATTTGTTATATTTATAATTTATAAAATTATATAATACTCATTTCTATTTGCTGTTTTTATAATCCTATCTTAATTTTCTATCTCTTCTCTAAAGGATTTCAAGTCTAGTTTTTTCCCTATAGTTTAGAGTTAATGCATATACTCTTATGCTCCATCTAAATTTTGATTAGACAATTCAATAAGATCAGTTCTGAATCTGCAATCGCTAGGCAATGGGGAATCACTTTTAATGATATAAGTTGGGTCTATCTTTTCTATATCCCAATATTTGATTCCATCCCAACTAATAGATTCTAACCAAGAACCTTCAATTTTAGATACTACCTTATTATGCTAAAACAAAGTCCCCCTAAAAATAAAATAAAAATAGAATACTCAAAGTAATCAGTTGGCTTTTAATTTCTTCCTATTAACATACCTGCACCCTCAGAAAATTTAATATCACAAACCATTTCATTCTTTAAATCAGAAAATATTATACTGCCATACCATTCCAACAATCGAGCACCATAAATTAAACCACTAACTTTAACAGGTGGCATACTAAATGTAATTCTTTATCCATCACTAAATTCAACAGCATTCTCTCCAACTTAATGTCCTATAACTGCATTATATCTTAAAGCAGCTTAATATTCAAAATGACCATAAAATCTATACTTTTTCCTAAAATGTTCTATATAGAAATGAGAAATAGGAGGATGATGACTTGTATGTTCAATGGAAATTGATGATCCATCTTACCATGAACCTTAAAATGTTTCACCTAAAATAGGATTAAATGGTTTCTTTTATCTGCCTCCATTGTATAAACCAGCTATTATCATTGTAACAACAAGCTTAAATCTCTCTTTCTCATCTTACTATCCTAAAGCATACTCCATATAAATAGGCATAAATCCCCAGTAATCACATATTCTTTCAATCATAGATCTAGGTTCAAAAATACGAACAGGTAATGAAAATGAAATGATATTTCGACCTTCAAATAATTATCTTCCTGCAGATCTCATTAAATCTAATACCAATCCATCTTAAGCTTTAATTTCTTCTTTATTGAAACATTCAATTCCTCCCTCTTTAAATCTTCTATAACCTGGAACTCGTTCTTCTAATCTTTTACTTTTTAATTACTATCCATTCTTTAATAAAGTGATTGAATTTATTTATTCATCAAATCCTACAATAGACTTTGATTTCTGTTTAATATAATTAGATGAAAGTTCACTTACAATAGATTATTAAAATTAATGAAATCTTTCTTCATCAATAGTTTATGAAATCAAACTTAGATTCTCTGCTTTATTATATAAATATTTTTCCTATTATTATTATTATTATTAATTACCAATTCAGTTGTTATTTTAGAGCAATTTATCTCACAATAATAATTCACTAATCCTTTTCCTGACACTTTAGGAATTCTTTGTATTTCATAGGCTTCAAACATATTAAACTTATTGTTTTCAGAATTCAAGATATCAACAATGAATGAACTACCATTGTTAATAATGAATCTATATCTCAATAGGTTCATTTTTATTATAACTGGTTTTGATACTACTTATTTTTATCTTATTGGATGTATTATAAAATGAACTTTAGCTCTTTTCTAATATAAATTAATAAAATTTACAGTAAATTCTATATCATTATTATCTTTTATTTTATTAATTTAAACAAAATTGCTATCTAAAACCTTTTTAAACTTCAAATTCTTAATTATTCTAAATGCTTTTGTTGAATCTATATCACAAACCATTCTTCCATAAACACGTATAGTCTAAGCTTTTTATTTATTAAAATAGGAGGCAGATAATCCTGCAACCAAAATTGCCATAAAAAATGGTAACCAAATAGGTTTTAAATAGACACTAATGCAAAATGCAATACTTAAAAGTATATATAACTTCCAATTCACATTATTTTTATTTTAGATTGGACTTTCATATATTTTGACTCCATTTCTAAATTTTCGAAATTACCATTATTATTATAAATCATCAAGCATAGTTAATATTTTATATTTAGATAATTCTGAAGGGAGAGTGTCAGTCAATAAATAAGTATTAGTAACAACGAAAGAAGGTCTCTTTTCTGTTTATACTACTGCTGTTGTAGCATGAGAAATCTCTTCATGCCATTATTCTGTTTCATCTAGTGTTTCACCGCTGAAATAGAATTGTTTATTATTTTAGGCCTCTACTTCTATATAAAAGCAATGTTCTCTGTCATCCAAAGTAGACATAGGGGATATATAAGACTCCCTTAAATTTATGGCACCTCTGGGTACCTTATCATTTCTATCTTTAAAATATATCAAAGTTTATCCATCTAAAACTAAATATCTTTAATTCCAATTATAATCCAAAGGTCCATCTCCCCTTTTTAAAATCATTCCAGCTTTCTTTCTCTATAATTAAGGAGTTTTTGTTTGAGTTTATGAACTTGTTAGACTAACCTAAGATTATTTGACAGGAGTAGAAAAAGTTGATTAAGATATATTAGAATAATGCTTAAAATACTTTTTCTTTAATCTAGATGTTGATGATAATAAATTACTCTTTATATGTGGTCTTTTATAAATCTTTCAGAGATGTTATTTATTGAAATAGATTCATTTTGATATCTTATTATTGCAATAGAACTTATTTATTCATTCTAAACAATTCAGAATCATTCATACCCTACCAAACATTATAGGTGAGTAACATAGACTTATAGAAATACAAAATGTATTTTTTTATTATTTCTGTTAAGAATTAAGCAATGACATTTGACTCATCACCATATTAATAGATATTGATTTCAACATTTAAATTAACAGCAACAATGTTTGGACAGAATCGTTACCAATTATTCTTCTCCAAAATACCAAAATTATCCTTCAATTTTCTTTCAACATCTTTTTCATATCCCTTAAAATAATCTAATTCTTCTTCAACCACATCAATGACTTATGCAGCCCGATTAGGACTTGGAGTTACTTTAGCAATTAAAGCCACTTCAATTCCTGAAAATTGAACCACATTAAATATTCTCTATTCACAATTTTCATAAGTGGTCTTACGTTCCTAAATTTGTATTTATTTCTAATTTGTCAATTATACCATAAACTCTGGTAAGTAATTAGAGAGAATGTACATTTTTACAATGGGTGACTAACTTAATATCAATTTTTGATACTTATGATACCAATTCAACCTTTTACTAATTTTGCTTACTCAGATCGAAGTCAATTAAATAGTCTACAAATTTGCTTCCCTTTTAGAAACTCTAAATAGGATGAGCAAAAAGTTTACTTCAGCACTAATTGGTAGTATCACACTATATTATTATTTCATTAAATTAATGGACATATCAATAGAGAAAATCAAAGAAAGAACTAATTAAGATAGCATTAGATTACTGTAATTGATTAAGAAAGATATTTCTTAAAAACTCAAAAAAAATCACTTTTCCCCTCCTTCATCACCATCTATATTAGAAGCTGTTAGATCAAAACCTTTGATAAAAATTGTAAGGTAACAAAGATCACCAGTAGTTTAATAAATAAATGATTTAGATTTTGGTTATATGGAAGAATTAGAAAGGAAGAAAATGTTTATGATGATTAGACTTGGACATCTTAAGGATCCTTCGAGATTACTTCCAGTTCATAATTATAATAAAATACCAGTTCTTCCTAAAAAAAAGAGGAGAAAAAATAATAAAACTCCATCACCAAAGGTATCTCCTTTGAAAGTAGCCTTACATAATCCAAATGATATATCATTACCTGCTTTAAGTACAAGAGTTCATGAAGATCCATATCAAATGAGTAGAATACATAATACAACTAAGCAAAAATTAGACCAGAAATAAAGGAGATTGAATGTTATCAATAAACGAATACTCAATAAATTCTCTATCGAATGAATAATCATCTAATAATGTGAAATTTGATCATCATCATCATCTTTGGTACTTCAAATTTAAACTACATTATTCAATATACTTTTTCTTAATTTAAAATACTCTAAATATATGACTAAATTAATTGAACATTCAATATTATACAAAATATAATTTATTTATGTTCTAAAGTCATATATTTCTTCTCATTTTAGGAATCATAGAAATTAAATCCTATTCAAAATGATATCAGATTTTTTAAATAATATTATTTAATTAAAATGGGATCCACATCTAGATATACATTTACTTTTGAAAAATTAGTAGAAGTCTCATCTCAGGATTATCTTGGTCATTCTGTGGCTGGTACTCTATTTGTTTTGGCCTTGATTACACATTTCTACAATTATCGTAAGGGTTTGGGTTTTACTTATTGGTGGTTTTTGGTAAATGGATATTTAATACACTTGTATATGGATGGTTTAGCTGCTTATTTTGAGTATTCTAAGACGTACTGATTTTCAATTATTATTTTTTTAGAACTCATTACTTATATTCACAAATGGATGCAAGATTTCTCAGAGATGACAAGATGGTTGCTATAGTGTCATTAGGAGAGACATTTGTTATGGGACCATTGTGTATAATAATCGCATTGCTCTATAAGTCAACAAAGTTAGAGCATACCGTATCTATTTAAATAATATTATTAAGTTATTGAGAGAAGTGTTGATACTTGTAGTTTCAGCATTTTAAATATGTGGAACAGTAGTATTCTGTGCTTAACCTGTTTGGGTTGGATTTATTGAGTAATGTGGATAAGAAGGATGTTTTACATTCTCTATTTTTAACATATTCTTTTTTTGGTTCTCTTTTGTGTTTTGTGATTCCATTTGGATTTGGTAACCAATCAAAGAAATTATTAAATCTCATAAGAGATTAGAATCTTTATTCAAGTCCTAGACAACAAAACAAAAGAAGAATTGATAATTTATTAAATGTGCATGTGTGATTAATTATTAAAGAAAATATAAATATATGATTTAAATGGATATAATTGATTTTAACAAACCAAACTCTGTCAAGAAGGTCAAAGTTGGTAATTACATTTGTTTTATTGATATAGTAAAAAAGGTTGTTACATAAGCACCTACAGTTAATAAATAATAATAGAATAAAGAATTTTACAATAAAGCATTAGAGAGAATTATTTAATTATTGAAGGAAAATAATCCTTCCTTAGCTACTCAAACTAATATACAACTTGAGAAACCATAGATAGAGAGATTGGGAACAAAGAAAATATTATGGAAGAATTTTGAAGCTATTTGTATATAAATGAATAGAGAGGCATAACATGTTAGTCAATATTTTTTAATTGAGTTGGGTACTGAAGGGTATTCTATAAAAAATTATATTAGATCATAAGCAGATGAAAAATTGATTATTAAAGGCAGGTATACTAGTACTTAAATAGAAACATTAATTAAAAAATATTTGTGTAATAATTTATTTAAATTTTTAGAGGAATATGTTTTATGTTCATTATGTAAAAGTTCAGCAACCACATTAATTAGAGATGTTGAGTCTAGACTTTATAGTAAAGAATGTAAAAATTGTAAGGCCACAAAAACAGTTGCAACACTCAAAATTTCTAATAAAAGATAAAAATGATTGTTAGTAGTATTTGCCTATTATTATTATTATTATTATTTTGATCATAGGATTATTGTATATATTTATAAATTAATAATTCATATTTTTATTAAATATAGATTTGATATTAAATTATATACTAAATTTATAGTATTATATGATTTCTAAAGCTTTACTTCAAATGTATTTCTTAACTCAAACAAAAATGATAGAATATAAGTTAATAAAATAGAAGTCTAATAAATAAGTCATTATAAAGTATCAAATCTATCTAATAACTACTTTTTGGTCATTGATCTAACTTCTAAATATGCATCCATAGTTGGATCTAGATTATATTAAAATAACAATATACCAATATTAGAATTCATAAATTTATCAATTTATAATGCATCTAAAACTTAAAGGCAATGAGTTAATAAGGTTTTTTCTTAGTTTGTATCTAAGAAGGCAATATAATTAGATTATTTAACTTAGTTTACATAGTTCTTAATATTTTATCTATAATTATCTTTAATTTCTAAAGATTAAGCATCTAATATTAGTTTATATTCTTTTAATCCAATATTCAATTAATCAACTTCTTTAGTAATAGTTTCAACTAATCTTGTAAATTCAAAGTTTGATTATAATCTATTATCTTATGACTATTTTAAATGAATCGATAATTTGTTTAAACTAAAATATTCAGTGGCTGTTGTGCATTAGTTTTTAATTACACTTAATAGTTATTGTGCTCTATTATTAGTCAATAATAATAGATAATATGCAATTAATGGAGATTCTTTATTCTATGACTATTCCAATATAGTATGTGCAGTTTAACACATGAATTAAACTTTACATCTTTCATTTACAATCTCTTATAAGATACTTACATTATTATTTATACTATTAGATGGTTATAGAATATTCTATTCTGGTTTCTCACAATATAGTTCTAAATCTCCACTAAATTCTCCATCATTTTTTAAAGGAATTTTAAATAAATATTCCCAAGTACATCTTTTATTAGGATCTTTAATTAGCATTGATTTCATCAAAGTAATTGTTTATTTAGTAAAATGAAATTATGGAGGTATAAACCAATCAGTTTCATCTTGAGCAGTAATTAATTTAGCAATAGATTTTTCTTCAAATGGACATTTACCAATTAACAATTCATATAACACTGCTCCTAGACTCCAGATATCTGCCTTACTATTATAGGAAAGTCCTCTTAGTACTTCTGGAGCCATATATATTGGTGAACCTAACATAGTGGCTGTCACATCGTTTTTAATAGGTTTACAAAATCCAAAATCTGCTAATTTGTAAATTCCGTTATGAATTAATATATTTGATGGTTTTAAATCTCTATGAATAATTGAGTTTTCTCTAAGAACTATAAATGCTTAAATTAATTGATAAATTATTTCTAATGATTTTCTTTCTGTAAAATGTCCTTATAATAACAATAATTTATCAAGAGGACCTCCTGAACAATATTCATAAACAAAATGATATTGATGTGTCATTTTAATTAATTCAATGAATTTAACAACATATGGACAATGTTAAAGTTTTTAAAGTACTTCTATCTCTTACATACTTAATTCAAGTAATTTTGGTGTTTCATTAAATTTAGCTACATCAACACTTTTAATTGCAACAACTGTTTAAGTAAGAAGATTAGTAGCTCTAAAGACTTTTCCAAACTCGCCTTGTCCAATTTATTCATGAACCTTATATTATTCAATCATTTTTTTAACAGTTAAATTAATAAATCAAAACTATATTGCTCATTTGAATTACTTAATTGTGTTTCAAATTATTAGAGTATATTCATTGTAATAGGACTGACTTTCTTCATCTATTCAGCTAATTCATGCAACTCTCTCAACCTCAAACACCAAATAATGATTTGAACTGCCTTGTCTATGGTTAACATTTCATCATAATTATCAACTATGTACTTTTATAATAATGCTAAATTGTGTGGAATGAAGAGTAAAGTAAAACTAGTAATCAAGTAAGATCTTTTGACTTTTGTTAATTGATACTATTCTACCAAGAGTTGATAAAGCATAGATTATAATTATTGTTTAGTTTGATTATTTGTTGTTAAGAAGTATAGATAATGTGCTAAATTAGAGGGTTGTTCATATACAAATAACCAAGGATTCGTTGGTAAGAATGCTTCAAATTAACTAATTTATTCTTAGACAATTGAATTCCAATTGGAATCTTTTATGAATTGCTTAATTTCATTCTAAATTTCAGATTAACTTATCATAATTCTTTATAAAAATATTAATTTATGAATGTTGAAACACAGAGCAGTTTATATAACAAATTCAAAGAGCTATTAGATAAATTGAAGTATTATTAATCTACATAATAGAAATAAAGAAAAGCCTCCTGTTGTCTTTACACTTTAAGAATTGAATTGTGATGACACAAAACAATTTTTTCAAGTAACCACAGAGCTAATCTCATCTGGAATCAATTTTGCTATTGCTAAAGTAATACTTAAGACAATAATTAAAGGAAATCGATAAGAGAATGTGGCATATTCTTAAATTATAAATAGATATTGAATTAAAAAGCATATCTCCAGATGTAGATGAAGAAATTAAGTAATTTTATGATCTTCGAATAAACTTCCTCAAATCTATTATTAAAAATCTGACTCAATAAAATTAATTAGGAGGATTGAATAATGATAATGAATTCAGATAATTTTTAGCTAATTTATATTGTTATGCAGGTGAATTACATGAACATCTTGGTAGAAGATTATAGAAAATGAATCTATAACCTAAGGATAATTATAAATTTGCTGATCTATTCTATAATAAGGCTATTTCTATATATCCCTTTTAAGGAAAATATTACTTCTTGATAGCTACATTAATGATATAATTTTAAGATACATTCAATGCAGCATGTTGTCTGCATAAAGCCTATTTTGCTCAAATATCTTATAATTGTAAAGAGAAAATGAATGAAATTTTTGAAATAAATAGAACTCACTATAATGAATGGGCTAAACTCATAAAACCTGCAAGTGAATTGGATAGGGATACATATTTAAGAACTTTTATGGTGTATTTAATAAGATTCAATACTATTGTTGTATGAATTTAGAATTAATTTAGTTTACTAAAATTGGTTTAGAAGAGTTGCCTTAATTGGCTAATATGTTTTATCATTTGTAAGAATATTTTAAGATAGTCAAAACAAATGTACATAGTGATCATAAATAATAATATTAATTATTGTAAAAAATAATAATGATGACCAATTTTGGTTTACACAATAGTTTAACTACATTCTAATTAAAGACTATTCAAGATATCAAAGATAATGATTTAGTGAGAGATTCAATTAAATATGTTTATGGATTATATGTCAACTCACTTGATTTTATATTAAAATATTTACTTTAGAATTCAATGAAGAATTTAGATTAAGTGCCTCCAGTTACATTTTTATAATTGGTCATTCCAATAATCTACTATTTATTTGATTAACCTTTAATTTGTACATATTTGTTATCTGAATATCCTACTTTAAATGATAAATTGGCATAGATATTTTTATATTCAAAATAGAATTTGTATTAAGCAGAGTTTCTGAATAATGATTTATTTTAATTTCAAACCTAATTGAATGAATAATTTCACACATTTTTATTTCCATTTGAAGTTCCTTTAATAGGATTCACATGT
The DNA here is from genome assembly GCA_000733385.1 of Paramecium biaurelia. NCBI lineage: Eukaryota > Ciliophora > Oligohymenophorea > Peniculida > Parameciidae > Paramecium > Paramecium biaurelia. Next base: position 287,272 of record JPFL01000029.1, on the reverse strand, counting down.
TATAATCATGTTCTATAGACATTCAAACAATAATCATCAATATATAAAGATGAAGATAATTAGACATCAATAATATTATTTTATGTTTGTGAATAAATAATATAATAATTACAAGGCATTTAAATATAAAGTGTTAAAGAACCAAAGTGGGAATAGGAGATTCCTAAAGAATTGATTAAGAAACTAATTATAATTGATGGAATGAATGTGGCAATGAGATATGGTTAAGAATAATCTTAAGTAGCAAGGTTTTGTTCTTAAGGTTTGAAATGTGCCTTAGAATTTTGGATAAAGAGAGGACATGAAGTTATGATTATCTTACCTGATTTTTGTTTTAATGAAAGTGAAATAAATAAAAAGAAAGAATCTAATGTATTTATTATATAATAATCATCTTTTAGAAAAACAATATTAATAAACTACCTGATGATGTCAAATTACTATTGGAAATGAAAAACAAAGGGTATGCTTATGGAGTTCCCAATTGGAATTATGATGATTCTTATATGATTCAATATGCTAGAGAAAAGGGAGGATTGATTTTGACTAATGATCGATATAATGATCACATTAGAGCATTGGAATCCAATATTGTAGAAAGAGAAAGATTGAAGGAATGGATCAGAAATAATTGTATCAGTTATACCTTTTTATAAAATGAATTGGTTCCTAACCCTGATCAATTAAGGAGAATTTGAATATTATAAATATTTATGCATAACATAACATAACATAAAATTTGAAAAACAAATAAACAAATTATTGTTTTATGATGTACTTATAATTAATCAAATGTTATTGTTCAAATTTGATCTTGGTGGAGCTTATTATTAAACTTTTTATGGTGCTGGTTAATATTAAGGATAGGCTGGGTATGATGGTATCACTCTTGATGATACAATTGGAGCAGCATATTAGACTGGGTAGGTTTATACTGGTTAAACAATACTGACTGGTTATTGTACATATTATTGAACAACTGGTTATTAGACCACTTATTAGACAACAGGTTATTAAACAACTTATTACACAACTGGTTGTTAAACAACTTATTACTAAATATGAATTTAAGGAAAAATTACATGAACAACTTATCTCTCAACTGGATAGTATTCAACTCTTTCTTAATATCTATCTACTGGGACATACTCTAATAATTTGTAGAGAATTTAAACTACCTGTGTATTTCTCTTAGAATACTTAAGGAACATATTCTGTTTAATATTCAACTGCATAATAATCTGTGACTTTTCTTTCTCTTGGGACATATTGAACGACTTCCTGTTCTTCATATTCCATCACAGCCTTTTAGTATGGGACATATTCAATTCTTGATTCTCCTTTGATTGTTGCCTAATTTAAATTTGAATTTTTTTCTTACATGGACTGGTTGTTAAACGACTGGTTAAGCAATAACTGATTATTATAAAACTGGGGCTTAAATGACTGGTTAAGCAACAACTGGAGCCACTGGTTAAGCAACACTATATGTTAATGGAGCATATGAAGGAGCATATTATGTTGGATATGTTGCTAATGGAGCAGGTGCATATTAAGGAGCATATTATGGTGCATATTAAGGAGCAAATTATGGTGCATATTAAGGTTATTGTTATGGTTGGTATTATGGTTAATATTATGGTGCTTATGGTTGTTAAGGAGGTTGATCTAAAATATATAGAGATTAATATTTTTACTTGATGGTGCAGGAGGTCTTTGAGACATTTTTGATAAAAAGATTTTTTTCTTATTTTTATTTATATATCCATGCCATAAATTTTATTGGTTAAATATCCTAAACAAATAATTATAATTAATGTAGTTAAGAAGTATCTCAAATAAAAAAAAACCTAGTTAGTTGATTCAAACTACTCAAATTTTGGAGAAAGAAACTAAACATATGGTAAGCATCAATATAATTATATCAATAGGAAGAGTAATTATAGCAACTTAAATAAATTATGCAATAAGAAAAATTTAAAAGAGAATCTGAAAAACCAACAGGATAAAATGGTACTAGATGGAAAGCTGCAAAAATAGATAAGGGATTAAGAAATTATACTCAAAATCTACTCCAAAAAAAAAATAGTTTTGAAAAGAAATCAATTCCCACAGTTGTCAGACCAACATCAGCTAAATTACAACCTTTAGATAAATCTATTAAAACACCAGCTATAGACAAAGATATTGAAATATTTTTTACTTAAGTAGGATTGTTGCAATATAAAGAAAAATTTTAAAATTACACAATTCAAAGTTTAAGTATTTTTTATTTCTTATTTAGAGAGAATGTCACTGTGTAATAGTTAAGAGAAATGGGCATACTACCAGGCCATTAAATAAAAATTATGAGAGCATTAAAAGAAATGCCTGAAAATATATAATAAATGTAAGAGGACAGCTTCTGTTAAAGTAGAGTAAGTATGTCAGTAAGTGGAGTTTAATGTAATTAAACAAAATTAGCATGTTGGTTATGTTATAAGATTTTTGATGATACAGAGATAAATTGTAATGGAAGAAACTTTTGTAGTTAATAATGTCTGATATAATTTAATTAAGAATATATGATCAAATGTTCAAAATGCAATAAGAAATTTTACAAGAATGATGGGTGTGTCGTTTATGATAATTACTATTGTTCTCAATCTTGTAGTATAGATGCAAATGATTCAGTGAAAGGATGTAGTACAAATACTATAGAAAGTGTAATAGAAGAAGATTAATTTCAATAAACGAATTATGCAGAATAATTTAATGAATTCTTAACTTCTAGTTTATTAAATAATTGATCAATCATCTTCTGATTGTTCTGAACAGTCTTCTTTTAATTTTAATTCATTAAGTTAATATATTAATTTATCTTGATCTAAGTTTGATTTACTTTTCATCTATTACATATCATTTACATTAGATTCCTCTATTTATTAAATATGTTATTTATTTTTTTCTTCTTCAGGCTATTATTATTATAATCGTTTAAGATCCTACAACTGTTATTTTTTTTCAGTAACTTTCTTCTTTTTTTAAACCTCCATAGGAACTTGAATTCTTGGAACAAAACAATTATATATGCGTCGAGAATTTGCAGTAAGATTCTTTAAATATATTTTATTTTTCTTGTATTCTTATTTTATTTTATCAAAATTGATAACACTGGCAGTTTACTTTATTCTCCTTTCAATTCCCTAATATTAATTTATAGTTAATACTTCATTATCTTCAATTAATTTTCTCATTTCTAATATTTTTGAACCTAAATTTGATGGTTTAATAGGAAGATCATCATTCAAAGTATAAGTTGAAGGTTGATTATTGATAGTTAAGATTTTTTACACTAATATTTTATTTTCAGTGTTTTCAGGATGTTTGATATCTAATAATTTTTTGGATTTAGAGGTTTTGAGTTTTTTCTTGTGAAATGGTTTCTCTATATTCATTGCTTATTCTTTGATATTTTAGACTTGATTGACATGTTTATTATATTACTACTATGAAATAGAATTTATACATATAGCAAATTGTACTCTGAGATAGGAGTGATTATTTCATTTTTATTCCAAATATTAGTCATTAAAATTAAATGGACAAGTTTGACACAATTTAGGGAAAACTGTTCTATACAGTTTATTGTATGCATAAATCAAATGAAATAACTCATTATTAGAGAGGAAGAATTAAGGGTAGATAATCAAAATTAATTAAATAGATATGATTGTATAATGGGATCCTTAAATTCAGGAAATTATCAAAAATCCTAACAGACTTAAACAGAATCTTCTCGAAATGGCATGCTCCTACTCAGACAATGGAGACTCTAAATAAACAAAAATAACTCCTAGGAGTATAAATAGGTTGAATGTCAGAATAGGTCATAGTAACTTTAAATTATCAAGTAAATCTTATAGTTCATTATCATCACCATTGGATAAAAGAAAACAATATTTAATATGATAATAATCAGATTATTTTTCTTTCTAAAAATTTTTCAAAATTTTAGAGTATATGTAGATTGTCTTGAATGACTTTTTTTACAAATCCAATCATTATATCATATCGCATTAATACTTATTTTCTTTAAGGATTTGGAAGATATGATCTTCTTGCTTAGGTAGTTTTTCGAAGAGTTATTTTAAATGGTTTGTATCCATCTGAGACATCTGATTCATCATAAAACATTGATCTTTTTTTTCTTAATTAAAATTCCTATTTAGAAGGTTCTTCAACAAGTGGTGTATTATTATGCATTATTCTATCTTTGGTAACCTTAGTCAAAACCTATTATTAATCAGTTTCAATGAATCCTACATCAGGTTCTAGATACCTTTCACTTCCAATTCCTCCAAACACTGCAATTTTAGAACTAAGTAAAACTGTTGAATGAGCACAACGAGGAATCTTGAGTCCTTCAGCAATGACTTATTACCAAAGATTCAAATTAGGATAAAAGATGTAATATTCATCTGATTCCAAAGTACCATTCACAATGAAATCTCTTAGACCACCTATGACAGCTATACCTTAAACTTTTCTGAGATATTCAATAGTGTGATTGTGCATTGGATAAGGTGCTTTACCAATAGTATCCACGATATCCCATGAAAGAGGAGTATTATTTGAGGTACAAAAAGATAGTTTACGCATAACATTAACTGAATTCCCATCAGCATCTTTACCTCCAAAACAATATATGTTTTCTATTGGCATTGTGTCTGTAGGGACAGTTTCTTGGAATTTGCCTTGGGATGAGATATTGACGATGGCATGACAACTTACAGGAGTAGATTTAACCTTAAATAATTTCCACACCTACTTTTCCATATTGAAAACAGCAGTATCAGATAGAACTTCTTCATTAGAGTTAATCCCTCCATACACAAGCATCCATTTTGGACCTACTAAACATGCTCTATGTTATCTTCTAGGTTCAATATAATCTCCTTGAGGATGAACCTTTTCCCAAGTCATTGTACTTACTATGTATTCATAAATAGAATTAGTGCATTCTCTAATTTTTAATTTAGGATTGAATTATCCACATCCACCAAAGTAGATAAATTTATTTTTATATTGAACCACTGATAAACCTGCTCTTCCTTGTTTTGGATGATCTCCATTTCCTTATACTACTTGCCAGATCTGAAACTCTTGAGAATAATTAATTAATTTACTTATATCATATTTGAGCATTTGATTTCTAATTCCATCTCCTCCGATTCCTCCATATAAATATAATTGATCATTGAATAGAGTAAATGCAGCCTGTTCTGTAAATGATGGTTTGAATGTTCTAATATCTCTTGTTAGACGTTGAGATTCAAAATAAAAAGTAAGTTGAGTAGGAGTATCCATGATTTATTCTATAGGTGCATCCAATTTAGGAAGCTAGAATACTAATTATATTGGCATTCTATATATACCCATTTGTTATGGTTTTAACTCTATTGCCTTTTTTGGTGATTAATCTCTACGCTTAAGTTTTTAATAGTTTCTAAATTTTGTCTTTTGAGTTAGAGATAAAGCTTCAGTCATAGCATTTTCTTATCTCTCTCTACTTTAATTTATGATAGTTTCCCTTTATTTTTTATTGTGTTATAACTAGACTTGCAATCGTTCCTTTGGTGAAGGTATTCTTGAGACTTAATGTGTGAATGCAGCCCTATATCAATCAATTAAATACATTTAGGGCATTTCAGTAAATGTTTTAAAAAAGGTGCTTTGAGTAAGTGAAGCATTTTTCTCAAAGTGTATTATTTCTATTTGTGGTTGTACTGTTACAAGAGACGATGATCGTCTGATTGGTTATTATTATTATGGCAATTATTTCAATTTTTTCATTTAATGCAATAATTTTTATTGTTAATTAATGTTCAGCTTTTCACCAATCAAACAGAAATAATACCTAAGTGCCTCAAACTAATTTGAATAACCTTTAGATGACATGAGTTGTATAATTGAAAATGGGAGTGTTGGATCCCTATATTTAGGTAACATTGAGTCAGCTTGTATTTAATCAAATAAACTATTATAGCCAGTTTAGATAACTTAAAGAGACATAAAATAAAGGGAGTTCTATCTATTTGTATGAATAAAATTCCATTTGATGTGTAGACATCATTATAACATTATTTACATATTTATTTAGAAGATTGTGAGTCTGAAAATATAGCCAGACATTTTGAGAATTCTAATTAATTCATTGATAAAGCAAGATAATCTGGAAATGTCTTAATTCATTGTATGGCTGGAATTTCTAGATCAGCTACTCTTGTTGCAGCTTATCTAATGAAGAAAAACAATATGAGTGCTTAAGATGCTATAAAATTACTAGAAAGAAAAAGATGGTAAGTCTATCCCAACAATGGATTTTTAAGACAATTATAATAATATGAAAAAGTATTATTTTAATAAAATGGAAGATCTGATATTTCTTCTCCTCTTAGAGATTCATGGTCAAAGTAAATAACAATTATTATATTTAGATAATTTTCATATTAAACTCCCACTAAGGATAATTTATTTTATAATAAATATGAAGAATAACAATAATCTAGTCAAAAAACTAGACCGTTAGATGATATTTGCTTTGATAATTATAAAAGAAAGACTGTTAACTATGATGATTCATTAAGAAGTCCAGAAATAACTGAAAAGAAACCTTTTTCTTTAACATAACATAGACCAAGTTCAGCAATTAGAACTTCACCTGATCTCATTAAAAAAAAGAATGTATTAGCAGATGCAAGTAATATTTTATTCTATATTGTAGTTCATGGAAATAAGAAAGAGGGTTTAGCTGCATTGGCATTGGAATTGAATTCAATTGATTGGTAAAGTAAAAAATTAGATTTTGAAAGCAAATATGCGAAACCATCTACTTAATAAAATAATACAAAATCATTCTTAAGTCCTACTCGTCCTTTATAATTAAATCAACATCAAAGCAAATTGGATGAATTACTTAATTCTTTCAATAGAAAATCAATACTATGATTATAGAAATATAATATTATATCCTAATAATCTTAAATCCATTATTATTTTTAATGAACTCCCTGTCCAAACGTATTAGGAAAATCAAGAAAACCCCCAAGTTGACATAATATGAAGATTCCGACGATCCTTAATAATTTACAGCTTGTATTGCAAACCTCAATTAAATTGTGGCTGAAGATCAATGTTACTCTAGTTTCACTATTTTGTAGTCAAATAAATCGTAACCAAGGAGTTATTGGTTAGATTGATGGAATATTTACGACATAACAATATTTAAGTTGTTATCAATGCTCTCAATGCTATACAAAATGTATTACGTATTAGTGATAATTATGGTTCTGAAGTTAGAGATTAATTCAAAGATTTAGGTTTATTGGGCATTTTATTATTATTTCCTATTTAAGAAAATACTTTATCAAGTTATTTGAACTTGGCAATTGAAATTTTTGAAACTTGGGATATAACATTATTAATGCCACTTTATTAAAGAATATTACCAATTTTAGAAAATTGTCTATAGAAAGTATATAATGAGGATATCATATCTGAAGCATTAAATTTATTACAAGTATTAACTGAAATACCTTAATTTAATTTAAAGAAGATAAATATTGACTAAATTTTCTAACATGATGTAATTAAGTAATTACATTTTGCTAATCAAATGAAATTAAAAGCATTAACACTTTAAACTTATTTAAATATTGATAGATTAGATAATGAAATGTTTTAATTAATTAATGAAGTTATTAGAATCAATATTTTCTAAGAGTTGGATAATATTGAATCATTTCTTTAAAAGTAAGTGACCATGGAAGAAGAGTCTGAATTTAAATAAGATGAAAGATTACTTAATACACTTTAAATTTGGAAATGCTCAGCTCAATCTATTATCTAAGTATTGGTTTATTTAAATCGAATTTATGAAGAAGATAATGATGATCAATATGTAAACAATTAGAAATTCTAATAATTCTTCCAAAAAAATATTATAGTTGAATTAGAAGAATTAATATTAAAGAACTTCTTCAACTATTCTGAAGTCATTCAAAAAAAAATATTTACTGATTAAACTACATTCACTGATGAATTATTGAGTCTAACTCTTTTAATTTTCAAGTAATAGTAAAAACAATTAATTTAGTTTAGGAAATAATTTACTAGCCAATCTCTAACCTTTAGTATGCTTATAAACAATAGAGCATATTCTACCCTAAATTTAAGCAATCCTCTAAGTTGATATTATTTCAGATGAGGATAAAAAAGAACTTGCTTAATCTGAATTTTTACTTTTGATAAAGTTATTAAAAGTGAACCCACAACTTGTGTTGCAAATTCCACCTTAATTTATTGTACATTTATGTGAATTAACAGAAACTACAGATATACTATTTCACATAATAGAAGTCATGAAAATTAGATATTCTAGCAAAGTAAAAAATGACATTGAAACTATACGTCTAGTAACATAAATATTACTTAAATTAATGAACTAATCAAATATTATGTTGGCTGCTTAAGCTTTGGATTGTCTTTTCGATGTGTATACAGAGGAGGACTTTAATATTCTATTAGTGGAAATGAAGATTCTTGAACTTTTGTCATAGGGATATTAATATTTATAATCACAATTGCCATAAGAAAAGTAGACTTTAACAAAAGATGATTGGAAATTCTTAAAGCTAACAGTTACCAACTTAAAATAGTTTATTGAATACAAGTTAAAAATTATTAAGTGAATTAATGTGTATATTAATTAATATAAATATTAGAAATAATTATTAAAGTTAACAAATAAAATTCAAATGTCACTCATAATTTTTTATTGCCATCAATAAATTTACCTAACAATTCTTGAATTCCATAATCACTCCATTCTCTTTCCTTTTCTAATTTTGGTAATGATTCTGGAAGATCCAAATTAACATTATCTTTTTTATCGGAAACATAAATGTTAACATCTTTTAATACATCTTTTCTCCACTTTGTATCAACTTTATAACTCAATTATGGATTAAGTAAATTGAATGAGAAAACTCCATCTCTTCTTTATGATGAATTCATAATTCAAAAAAATATATTATAATTAAATATGTTTATATTAAATTATATGTTGAATAATAATAGTTATGAACTGATTAACTAAGAATTTTAGTTTATAAATTAATTCATTATAAAATGAGCTGTAAAATTGTATTCACATCAAATTTGAATTCAATTTCTTGAGTAAATTAAGGTAAAGGATACTCATCTTCGAAATCGAATTGAACATTGTAATTCTGCAGTTTTCTCCTTAATTTAAGAATCTTTTTAGAGACAATGACCTATTATTTAGGAAATCTCTCAATTGGAGCTTCATAACCTTTAGTTTTAGCTCCAGGAATGGCAGCAGCAATGAGATCATCAAAAGTATTCTTATTTTTGTCGAGTTTAAGTACTACCCAAATCATCTATTAAAAGAGTACATCCTTTTAATATTGGTTGACTAATTTATCATATTTATCTTAATATCTATAGGGTTCATAATCCTATAAGAGAATGGCAACCCATTCACTATAATTATATAAATCCTTCTCTTCAGAAACACTTAAGTATAAATCATCATCATTTGAGTTCATTTATGATTATTTAATTTGTACACATAGGAATATTAATTTATTGTGGTATATAATCATTTCAGTAACAACTCTTTGGCTTCATTGATTTTAGTGGCCACATATGTAGATCCTCCTTGATCTGGATGATTAAGCATCAATAATGTGCGATGACGAGTCTTAATTTGATCTAAAAGTGTGCCTTCTCTAACTCCTAGGATCAATTATGCTTCTCGTCTTGTTAGTTGAGTAGAGAAAGTTCCTTTGTAAAAAGCCCTTGAAGTTTCTACAGTTTTGAAAAACTCTTTGCTTTTGATTTATCTGTAGGTACGAATCAATAGTTTTGTTCCTCCTCCAAATACAATTAAACCACAACCTATAGCAAATAGAGCAGATGACATAAATTTAATTTTAATTATGATTACTAATACAATTAATATTTAATGAATATTTCTCTAAAAGACATAATTCCAAACAAAAACCCTTCATAATTCAATCTAAACAAAATTCGCTTTAAAATCTCCAAAAAAGTGGAATCATAGTGTTAATGTAATCAAAGAAACTGTCTAATTTGTGCTCGTAAACGTTCTTCTTCGATGTTAAGCATGAAAAACTCAATTATATATGATGAGAATTCTCCTGTTTCCAAATGTACTGTTGAATAACCAAAACCAATCTAACCATTTAATCGATCTATCTCTAGACAATAATCAAATTATATGGGAAGAGTTTCAGTCAATATCTCAGCTTCAACAAATACAACAAACAATTATGGCAGAACTAGAAAAACTTCTGTGGAGTCTTCACCTCCAAAAGATAATAGTAAGATATTCATTTATTGCTTATTTAGTTATTGGAAAGCATTCCTTTAAATACTTATACGTAATTGGTAAGGGAGGATTTGGAAAAGTATGGAGAGTGGAAATGAAAGCCAATAAATAAGAGTTCGCATTAAAAGAAATGATTAAAGCAAAGTAAACCAAGAATACATTAAATAAAGAATTATATCTAAACGATCTGTTAATTCAGTTATGAATGAGAAATACCTTCTCGAGCATCTCAAACATCCTTTTCTTGTAAACATGCATTATGCATATCAAGATAGAGAAAATCTTTTCTTAGTTCTTGATCTTCTTAGAGGAGGAGATCTTCGTTATCATATAGGTAGATAAAAGAGATTCACTGAAGAATAAACAAGTAAATATTAATATTTATAAAATCAGAGTTTTTTGTATGTTGTATCTTATTATCATTGTAATATTTACATTAAAATGGTATCATTCATAGAGACATTAAACCTGAGAATTTAGTATTTGATAAAGATGGTTATTTAAGATTAACAGACCTTGGGGTAGCAAGATTAAATAAAGATTCTTAAGCAAGTGATACATCAGGTACTCCTGGTTATATGGCTCCTGAGGTTATGTGTAGAATTGATCATTCATTCCCAGTAGATTATTATGCTGTAGGAGTCATAGCATTCGAATTACTTCTTGGAAAACGTCCATATAATGGTAGAAACAGATAAGAAATTAGAGAATAAATATTATCTAAATAAGTTTAAATGAGAGATGATAAATTCTCAGTCAAAGTTTAAGATTTTATAAACAGAGTAAGTAATAATAATAAATTATAGTTATTGATACGTAAACCTTAATAAAGATTAGGTGCTTAGGGAGTATAGGAGTTGTTTGAACACCCTTGGCTTAACAATTATAATTGGGGTAAATTGTTAAACAAAGAGATCTAAGCACCATATATACCTGGAGTATACATATAATGATGATTTAGAACATAGATGGAAATTTTGATTATTAAAGTCAGATATCTGCTGATTCTGAACCTTAAGAAGAAGCTTCAACATTATTAAGAAGAAAGAGTGTTTAATGTTTATTTGAAGGATATAAATATTTTTGATTATAGTATCATTTTTATTTACTTACACCTAAATTGGCTACAGTGATTCCTGCATTTAACATAGATACTAAATAATTGGCATATTCATGGGCTCCTCTTTCTAATTCTTCAGCTTTTCTCTTTTCTAATCTTTTATGATGATTAACAGTTTCTTATTTAATTGTTTTAATTTCTGATTTCATTTTCTTTTTTTTATTTTCATTATCATCTCTCATAGCTATGGCTTCGGACTTTAATTAATCAGCTAATTTAATATATCTAGCAAATTTTAATTCAAGTTCATCTTAATTTTTTTCAGATTCAGTAAATTTCATTTTGTATTCTTATATTTGATTTCGTGTTGAATATTTATTCTCAGCCAGATAGATCTATACAATTGGTGAAACTATTTTAAAATATTATTTATTTTACATTTGATTGGAACCATGACTCTTTTGTTTCTTGCTTTTACAGTTGTTTAACTTAATACAATTGGAGGGAGTGATTATTCATATTGTTACTATTTTGCAAATTTCTACTCTGCTTATTTTTTGAATATATTGCCAGCTCCTAAATCAAGATTCCATTCTTTTAAATATTTTTAACTATTTGCAATTTCTATCCCTGTAAATAAATATGAGAATTCATCCAATAATTACTTTTTCAAATCATCATTAAATTTACTTCTACTTAAAGGGAATGAATAAAATAAGGCATAAAATACACTTTAAGCTAAAATATCAAAATAAGTCTTAAAAAATAATTGTCTATCATCTTTACGATCAATTGTCAAAAATAAATTGATATAATTTCTAGATATTCTGGTGAGTAATTTTTAATCCTCTTTAGGTAATTTATTAAAGTTAATCTTTGGATAAGTTTCAGAAGTTTCATCAGGTTGGATATCTCTTTTAAAAAATTTGGTAACAACATACCAAAAGGAATCAGAAACTACAGCTTTATGTTCTTCTAAATTTAAATATTTCTGCCATTAAGTAAACATGGATTTTACCTTTATAATATGATCTTTTAGGTTACTTCTAATAAACCATCTTCTTTATCATTTGATTTTGAAGGAAATTTCATACTATTTAATACATTTGTATTGATCTTCTTGAATTCTACTTGATTTGGAAGTGGTGTATATAGTTCATCAAAAGTATTTGGTGGTTATGCTTCTTCAATTTTTAATATAGTTGTGGCTTTATTTTATTCTTAAGGTTCTGTAATGTAAGTTGCTGTTCCTAAAAATGTAGTTGTAGTTGGTCCTCTTCTTAAATCAGGAGCATACATTGTTAATAAAATTATATGAATGAAAATTATATTGATTTACAATAATATTTATTTATCAATAATAACAATATATAATAATATATAGCTTAAGGAAATAATATGATATTAAAATATTGTTTTGGAATCTATAAATTTAACCCCATCATAATTTAAAGAGTATCAGCATTACTTAAAATTAAACCCTATCCAATCAATGAGGATATTTAATATTAAGGAGAAGTCAGAGTTATTGATAATAATTACAAACTTTTAGGAGTGATGCAATTTTAATAAGCAAAAGAATAAGCAATCAAAGAAGAAAAAGAAATCATTCTTATGAATGAAGATGTCGACCCTCCACTATGTAGAATATGTGATTATTCTGATGAATTGGCAAAAAGATTTCTTACAGAAATTTCTCCACCTTTTAAAAAATTATAGCCATAAAGAAATATAACCATAGGATCCAAAATCACCTACTAAGATTTATAAGTTAAAGTAATAGCAGCAGAAACTATTCTGAAAAAACAAAAGAGGATTATTATTAGTACTGTTTGTTTGGAAAATGAAGTGTTAATTTGCAAAAATGTTTTCTATAAAGTTAAGAATCTTTATTAATTTTAGTTTAAGGACATGTGTGAATAATTTATGAAACCTTTAGGTAGTATGAGAACTCGTGAGTATCATGACACTTCAGAATAATATGGATCTAAAGACAAAGAAAAATAACCACAAATAGAGATAGAATATGAATTTGAGAAAATTGGTGAAATTGAATAGTCTCAACCGATTCCATAATTGAAGATTGAAAGATAAATTAATCAAACATATTCTTTAACTACTAGGTAGATCTTTAAATGAAATATGAAAGATAAGAACTATTGAATGCAGATGAAGCTATCAAAGAATTCAATTCATTATACAAAAATATAGATAAAGAAGAAGGAGAAATAAATGAGGAAGATTTGACCAATGAGAAAATTTGGCCCAAATAAAAAATTAAGAGAAAAATAACCAAGTATACTTATCCAAAATAAGATATTGATAAAATTATGATGGAAAAGGAAAAAATTGAAAAGGTTTGATAATATCCATAAATTATTATTTCTAATTTTTAAAGAGTAAAGAAAATTTAATCTTATACATTTCATTTTTTTATAGTATATTAAATACTTGTTAATTTAGTAGATGTTGTTGTTAAATTCACTAATTTTTTGGATATTTCTTATTTCTTTCTTTCTTTTTCGAATTTCTAATTTAAAATTAAAATGATATTTTACTTTGTAATAAATAAAGTATATAAATAGTAACACTAATTGTAATATAGAGTTAACCATAAATATTTCTTAAGAACTATATGCTATTTGACATGAATCATCTTTATAATTCATTCCTTACATAGAAATCAAAATTATTTATTAAAATATATATTTTATACCACATACTGGTAATTGGATAAGAATTCCTATAGTTGTCAAAAATTAATAAGGTCCTTTTACTCTTTTGTTTGCACTCATAAAAAAATTATATGGAATTCCTAGTATAATTAACCATATTGTTGAAAAAAAACATTAAATAATAAATGTTATCTTCCAAACAGCTTTTTTTTAATTTATTAATATCAGATATAAAGAAATGCAATTAATTGGCAGGCTTGTTATTACCTTTGTAAGCATTTAAATAGATAGAATTTTATATGCATTCATTCTCAAATACAAGAGAATGATATGCATTCCTCTATCTGCAACGTTCATAATAAATTATAATTTTATAAATATTATTTATGAATAATACCTTTTTCTTAATAGAGTAGAGAATTCATAATGCATTATTCAATTATTTAATTATTTTATTAATTATAATTATGAAACCAATTCATACTCCAATAAATTTAAGCCTTTCTTAATTATATCAATCAGAAATCAAATAACAATAGCAGCCAGACAGAATTTTGAAAGATTTAAATGGTTCTGCTTTTAAGTTTAAGTTTGACTCAAATTTTAGTGATAGAAAACTTAAATAATAACAACAATAATAATAATAATAATAATATTAGACTAGTTTAGATTGTGGATTAAGGAAATCATCTATATTTGAAGATTACAAATTTGAAATGGAGAATGGTAAAAGTTGTAAGAATAATAATTAAATTTATAAATTTAATCACTTAAATTCTAGTTCTGAATTTAATTATTAAAAACCAAGTTTATAAAATGTTTAAGGATTATAATATCAATCAAATTAAGCTTTAATTGGAAGTAAAATGTTAAGTCCTCTTTAAAAGATGAATAACTTTATCTAAGAGGATCTTGAAAGTTTAAGATTTAGTTAACAATTCTAGAAATTACATTTTAATGATAATAATAATAATGTAGATGATTATAAAATATCATTATATTACTACAAACCTTAGATTGGTATCACATATTCTATGAAAGATAACATATTACTAGTAACAATAGATTAAAGTTAGATAACAAAAATTAGATAATATTTAAATGAGTATTAGATAGATACATTAATAATATTTTACTCTATAAATTTTCCTCAATAATTACTAATGTCTATAAAATAAATAATTTAAGGGGTTGTTAAATTTTGTAATTTTATGTAGTGGGAGGAATATAATATTTAGGATAAATTAGCATAGGTTGGATTTATGCATCCTGAGATATATAATGAAACATTAATAGATAAGTAAATATATATAAATTTGTGTTCTGCCATACCTATCTTAACAAGATTTAATTTAGATACAATAATTAATTAATTATAAGAAAATGAGAAATGTTGTAAACTTAAGTTTAATGATTCATTATAAAATTAATTAGGAATATTAAAATAAGAGAATAAGTAATTAAGTATACAATAATTATTTGAAAAACACTTCTAAACATTTCATGCTAAAAAGATATTTTTAGATTATTTAAAAAATCCAATATCATCTTATTAAATTATAAATAGAAGATTATAGAATCTATACATATTTCAATAATTATCACTCTAGCCTTCAAATTAAAAATTTATAAAGATGCCTGGTAAAATTGGATCATTCACTTAAAGTATTATAATTTTATTATTTAGTTTTAAAGGTTCTGTCAACTTATTAAGAAAAGAGTGAACCATACTCTAAGTTATTTACATAATTACAGTATTTGATTGAGTTTGTAACAGTAGTTAAATAATTGGTAGTAATAGATCGAAGAGCTTAATAATAAACATGTCAATTATTGAAAGATTTAAGTAATGTGAATTTAGAAAGTATATGCCAATTATCTGATATTATTGAAACTTCTTTGTTGTTTAATTAATCAAATGTTTAAATAAAAGAACAAAAATACCCTTAATTAGAATAGTTATTATCTTTGTAAATTAATTTAAAAACAAGAGTTTAACTAATAAAAAATAAACATTAATCTGAATTGGCATTAGTAGGTATTAAACCTCAATCAATAGAGGTGAAATATGTAAATAATTCGTATAAATTGGTTGTTTAATCAAATTTAAATTTAGAAGATAAGGTATAAACATTAGGATGGGAAATGATTAGTGACAGAGATGCTGAAAATTTTGTTGTGTTTAAAACTTCTTATACTCTTAGTTTGGATGATTAATTTGGTGATTTAGAAGATCAAATTATATCTATGCAAGAAAAGATCTTGATAGAACTTGTGAAATCAATTTAATCATATTCTGAATAGTTATAATAAGTAGAATAATTAGTAGGAGAAATTGATTATTACATAGGTTTAAGTATAGCAATTACATAGATGCGACTTTGTATTCCTAAATTAAATAATAATAATCAGATGAAAATACAAGGAGGTAGACATTTATTGGTTGAGTAAACAAAAAAATAAAATGTTGAATTTTAACCAAATGATTTTGTTTTAAATGATAAAAGAATATTCTTAATTGTCGGTCCAAACTTTTCTGGTAAATCTGTATTTATTAGATAAATTGGTATTATAATCTATTTGGTTCATTGTGGATTACCAGTTCCAGCTTTAAATGTAGATACATATCTATTAGAAGAGATTCATGCTCTATTTCCATGCGAAGGTAAGTAATAATCAAATTTAAGTATAACTAATCTAGAGTTGATGTAATTGAGTTCTGCATTAAAGGTTTCGAGTAGATCTTTAGTATTAATGGATGAAATTGGCAAAAGTACATGTTTATCTATTTTAAAGCCTTTAAATATTAAGTTGGATCTAATCTCCATAAATCTGCATTAGAATACTTTATGTAAATGACTCCAACACCACCTATTGTATTATCAGCCACTCATTATCAAAATCATGAAGAATTATTGTTGTAAAAGTGTTTGCAATAAGGGGAAATGGAGGTTGCATTTGAATCCAATAAAAATCTCATTTTTGTCTATAGAATTGACTTCCATTCTAAAAGAGTATAAAAAGTATCTTTCGGATTGGAGGTAGCTTTATTAGTCCATTAAAATGAAGAACTTTATTAGAGAGGATTATAATTATATGAATTATTGACTAAATATAAGTATTTATAAAATAGTTGATTAATTTGTAAATATTAAAATTAAAATCATTCCTTCTGTAATATCTAATAAAACATATTTTCAAAACTAAATATCAAATTGTAAAAGGATTTCATTCAATAATATTTATAATTTTTTATAAATCATGGATGTAATTTAACTAAAAGATGTGTTTCTGATGATGAAAAACTCATATTTTAATCTAGAATGTTTTATTTTTTCATTTTCATTCTCTTTTCTTTCTCTTTTCATTAGATATTTAGTTTTAATTAACATTAAAAAATGAATATATTTTTTATTAATGGACACAAGAAAATATAAATAATTATCAAGCAAAACAGAATATATTCCAAAAAATTATAATGATCAAATTCTTGAAGAATAAGACACAATCCTGAAATATGATAAAATAAAAAACGATTATAAATATTTAGATGCTACTATCTTTAATTTATGTGAGAAGATTGCTATTGGAAATAAACTTTAAGAATTATATTATACAAATTAATAACAATCTTTAAATAAATCATCCTTGCCTAAATTTTTTAAGTTTTATGTGCATAACATAGGTTATTTTATAATCATTATTTAATAGCTCTTGTTCCTATATTTTGTTGTTCTATTGTACTCATGAAATGGAAAAAAACCCTCACATTACATAAAGCAGTGTTATTATTATGTGGATTATCCTTAACTAATGAATTTTTCAAATACTAAAATTGTATTCGGATGGATGAAAATTTAGCTAAAGCATATTAAGAACATACATAAGCATATGATGATCTCTTTGGAAACCTCATTTAAACTTTAACATTTAAAGATGTTATGAGACTCATCTTTAACATTGATTTTACAAAAGAAAAATTACAAAGTGAATCACATTATGATAATCTCTTAGTTGAAGATTTTGCAATGAATTATTATTGAAATTCAGAAGTTCATTATATTATTAAACTTATACAATTTATTCTTATTAATACTTATTTATATATAGACCATATACTAAACTATAATCAAAAACAAATTCTAATTGTTTACAATTTATTGTATATATGAATAAAAAAGAAATTTTATTTAACTGTTATCATATATGAACTTTTTAATCAAATAGAAATTCTCATACTAACTAGCATAATCTAACTACTGTAAAAAGCTTCAGTCCTTTCTTTTTTTTTTATATATATATCAAATTTTTTATAAAAATTCAAAATCAGATTAAACAAGTTCATTCTACAAATCAATTGTAATAAAAACTTTATAATTTTTTTTAGATCTATAGATTTTTTACCTTTTAATATTTTTATCAATAGAAGATTTTCTATAAAATATCATAAGCCAAAGATTGTACTCATACATTATTTATATTTTTATTAAGGTAGAATTCTTAGGTTTAAGATTAAGGAAGGGAATCTTCTTAAGAAAATACCAGACTAATGAAAGTAATTACCAATTTTCACAAAGGCTTAAATTCCAACATTAAAAATGATTAATAAATAATTAAAATTAGATTTCTTGAAATTTCTTTAATACTTTTAAAAAAAGAAATTTTGAACCTTTTATTAAAGATTGTTCTTTACTTCTTAAATTCAAAATTTTTGATTTTTTAGGGGTATTTAGAATTTAAATAATAATGTAAATATTATTGATAACAAATATTTGTACAAACATAATTATTATGGGAATTAACTGTTCGTAAACCTAAAATTCTATGGTAATAGTTTAAACTTTGCATTCATTCGATGAAAAAGAATAGCAAAAGCATTAAGCTTAATAAACTTTAAAATATAGCTTTCCTCAAAAATAAATTTTAGAAATCAATAAAACTAAGTTGTAATTACATTAAGAATAGGATTATCCTCGGTTACCAAAAGATCCAGGCAGCCCTATGTAGGCACTATCTGAATAATCTTTGTAAGTATGTGAATAAACTTAATTTAATCATTCGTGTCCTACTACAACGAGAATTAATAGGCATTATCCAAATGAATTTTCTTTACAACACAATAATACATTAAGTATTAAAAAAATAAACATTTCTCCTCCAACATTAAATAATCCATATAATTAAAAATATAAAGGGATAATAAAAAAAAGTAGATATAATAGTGATTCTTAATCCCCAAGTTCAACCTAAACAATAAAATCAGTTAGATTTTTAGTAACAGAATAAGTCAAAGTTTAAAAAAAATATATTAGAACCAAAAGCTTATCTAGAAAGTAGTCTAGCAAACGATAAAATTAGTCAACTATTTATAGTAATTTTAATTAATCATTATATTACAAAATTGAAATGTGACAACTTTGAATATAAATTATTTTATCAAAATTAAAACTTATGCTTGATTAAACTCTTAAGTACTATCCATAATTTATTAATATTAGTCTTATTTTTAAAGATGAACATAATGGATGCTTAGTTAAATTATATCATTTTAAAACAATTTCACATGCTCTAGTACCAAATAAATTTAACTACATAAAATAATACTTCCATAAGCACTCTCCTGTTTTAGTATCTGAAAGAGAAGATGAAATTGAATTTACTTGTAATAATGAACAAGAAGAAATGACTGGAAGAACCAGATCAAAAACTTAGGGTACTAAAAACACTTTGAACCCAAATAAACATTATGATTTGACTGAACAACTTGATTTAGCTGTAAAGCCAAAAGGATTATTAAAAAATCGCAGTAATAAGGAAACATAGAGTTAAAAAAGGGTCTCGTTCTCTATTCCATCTCGCTGTACTTTAGAATATAGATAAATTGTTTAGACGGCTATCAATAAATATTAAGTGAAGTAGAAGACATGAATCTTAATTAAATGTCATCTAAATTTATATTCTTCTAGAATCTATTTTTTAAATTCTAAATTTATTCAAATAATTCAATACATTATTAATGATGTCAATCGAAAAGAGAGATAAATAATTTACTCTTAAAAAAATTAATTATTAATAATTGAATGAACAATTATCCTCAAGCTTAGTTTTAATTTATCAAAACCTACTTTCTAAAGAGTAGTATTGCCATATAAATAAAACCAGATAGTCTAGATGATATTAATTCAGAGTAAAACTTAAATTTACATTTAGAATATTAGATGAACATTCAACTAATAATTCATAACATAGAAGAATTAAATCTGATTTTGTGAAAAACAAAGAAGCATAAAAGTTTAGGTTCATTTCATAGTAGCAATATTCATAACAAACTGAAACATCTACATAAAATTAAAGTTTTATCTCATAAGGAATTTTGAAAAAATCATAAAGAAGTTTAAGCAATAAAACTTAGAAAAGACGGTTTTAAAAGAAAAAAGTGCATTTTATATGAATAAATTGAGGTTTAATAAATTTTGACTAAAACATTACAATTATTATAATATCCTAATTCACTAAAAATAAATATTCATAATAAAAGCTTCTCCCACTCCTATGAGAAATATCTTAGTTACTTTTCTCAAGATGTAATAGGATAACTCCTATAATTTAACCCTATTTCACCATAATTTGTTAAATTTTTATATTACTAGTTTTATTGATATTTTGCTCTTTAAAACCTCTTTTTAATATTCAAAAAAGTAAAATAAATATTCTTCAAATCTATTTATATTTCTGCAATATTAGTGAATATTCAGTATTGATTAACCAATAAATAAGTCTCGATTGATGAATAAATTAAGAAATAAGATTTAATTATTCAGCAATAACTAATAATTAAAACATGAAATAAGCATAGAACTTTTAAATAGTCTAAAATATGAAAGCATACTTTTTAAGTGATGTTCACAATCTTTAAAAAAGAAATGATTGCCCTATTACTAGTTACGACAGTATTAGTAGTGATCACATTTTATTGCCTGATTTAAAATCAATAATCTTAAACGAGAGTGACTTAATTAGAGGAAATTAAGAAGGGCTAGGTGTCACTGAAACATATTCAAGAACCTTGACAACTAATTCTTCAAGTATTTAATTATAGAAAAATTAGGTTAACGTTTTATATTCGAAGAGCAATTCTTAAATGTTCATTCAATATCTTCAGACTTAGTATCAGATGAATTTTGAGATTGTCTATCTTTGTAATCTAATAATGAATGTAATATATATATATTATATTCAAAAATTTATCTGATTAATATTTAATTAAAATCATATACATCATACAAAAGTCATACTGTTATCCCACTACTCAATCTGCTAAGGTGATTCCATACTTTGATTTAAAATGATCGTAAACTGGAAAATAAAAGATAGAAAATAAGCTGCATTGAAATACTCTTGTTCCCAAACCTTTTAAAAAGGATTTTTTTCCTTCTAAGTGCCAAGCATCAGTAATTAATCTTCTCACAGATAATTATTGTTAACTACTATCTACAAGTTAGTATCTAGTAATGATAAAATCAACAGGATTGACTATGGCAGCAGCTAGGGCAGT
This sequence comes from Paramecium biaurelia, assembly GCA_000733385.1. NCBI lineage: Eukaryota > Ciliophora > Oligohymenophorea > Peniculida > Parameciidae > Paramecium > Paramecium biaurelia. The sequence continues at coordinate 265,565 of JPFL01000029.1, read as the reverse complement.
TGAAATCATTGTTGCAATAACAGATTAATGAATTGCCAAAGGTTGATTATGTATTGTTTAGTCAGCCCTTTATTTCAAGATTTCATATCTCAATAATTCATAGAACCACATTTGGAATGTTGTATAGACAACTACAGAAGCCATATATAAGTAAGACGCTTAGAATAAACGAACCCAACCTTCTTTTCTAGAAATTTCCATTAATCCTGAAAATATTCCCTTATAATTATATTCAGGAACATTCATCTACATTCTTGTTCTTAGAGTATCGAATGGAATATAAGCTGAATAATAATATATATATACTTATGACAGACAAAGCTTCAGCTAAGGGGGAAGTAATGAGTGGAATCAATAAGTTAAGCTTACTTTTTTCTCCATCCTTCTCTAAACCTTTTGTTAGTTTAACTGCATAATAATTCATATATTCATAAGCCAAAAAATATGAACCATATGGAATAAATGAACCTATTGATAAATAAAGCAAAAATACCCATTACTGTTGTAGAAAATCCTTTGAATAAATATTTAAATCCTTCATTCTTAACAATAAGATCATATCCTTGCTTCATTCCCAAGAACTCAGACTTATGTGCTTTTATTCTTGTTCCGATTGTGTCAAAAGGAAACATAATCATATCACCAACCATAGATGCAAGACCTGAATAAAATGCTATTAATAAAGGATTGAATTCTTTTGGCTTTTCTGTCATGTATATAAAATTTAATTATTGGTAATTGTTTATAAATTAAAGAAATATACTCTATAGATTGAAACACTTAATTATTAAAATTAACCCTCTCTATATTTCGATGTAGTAAATGTAATGCCATTGAAAGGTTCATTTTTGTAGATAGATATACTATTTTGAAAGAAAGCTAATTCAAAAATTGAATCAAAAAATTCTTTAAGATTAACAATAATAGATTGATAAAGAGTATATTTAAAGTTATATTTCATTTATATGATAGTTTCATTATGGCAATCTCTTTCTTTATTATGATTATTCTTCATTTAACAATATCAAATTATTATTTTAATTATAAGATGCTTCCAATTCAAGAGTCGCATCCTAAAAGGGTAAGTAAGATGAACCAATTTAGTAAAGAAGCAGGGCCATATGTAATCTTTTTCACTGTCTTAATGCCAACAAATTGTGTGATTTTAGAATAATATGTAATAATGAAGAATAAAATTAGTTCTTTGATTTAAAACTAGATAGTGTTTCTTAGAATATACAAAATTTTATGATCTATTTTACCTATATAATGGCTATGTGGTCATATTATTAAGCAATTAGAATAAAAAATATTACTGCATAAAGAGCTCCATTAGCACCAGATAATAGAAGAATTGATCCTATATATAAGAATAGCGCAGCTTGTTCATAATGCAATAAATGGAAACCTATCAGAGTTCATCATTGCTCTATATGTAAGTAATGCATATTAAAAATGGATCATCATTGTCCTTGGATTAATAATTGCGTGGGACTTAGAAATCACAGAGCATTTTATTTATTTACTATGTATATGACAGTACATGTTCTTTAATTATGTTTAGATTGGGGCAATTTAATATAGTTGGGCCTCTTATGTGTATTTTAAAGATCTTTATAGAAACGATCAAGGTTTTTTTTCGCAACAAAATACTTTTTTTTACTTTTATTGGACCTTTACAAGTTTAGTTTTGTATCCAACTTGCGCTATGTTATTCTTTTTGTTTTGCTATCATTCTATTTTGGTTTTAACAAACTAAACAACTATAGAATAAATGAAAAGTGGATAAAATGGTTTGTTCTGTTGTTCAACATCATTTAAAAAAAATATTAATTTATATGATCGTGGATGGATAGCTAATGTAGCATGGTTTTTTAATTATTCATATTTTTGGTTCCTTCCTTTTTAAAATGTCTATGAAACTGATGGTATACTTGAATCTATTTAAATAAGGCACTTCTTACCCTATTGCACCATTATGTACATTTGCTGACATTGAAGTTTATGATCCATCTATTGGCAATGGACTTCCTGCTAATACTTAGATAGATTTAGAATAAATTGATCCAAAATTTTTAGATTATATTTCGAATGCAAAGGAAAAATATAAAGGAAAAAAAGTATAATTAAATGGCAAAGAAATTGTACTTGCTTGAAAATCTAATGTTGATGATTATTATATCAAATAATAAATATAACAATTATTTTATATTGAGGTATGTTGTTTATTTAAATAATACATTGATGAATTAAGAATATATTTTTAACAATTGATTATTATAATCTTAAAGATATATAATACGATATAAATATATTTACTTAAATTAAATCATATATTCTAAAATTATCATTTCAGGGATGATTATGACTATTCAAGATTAATCACTTATAAATTAATATTTATATTTTGTGAACTATCTTAATTTTCTTTATTTCTATTATAATGCTAAAGATTCTTATTAATCAATAACTCAATTCTTTCTTCAAATTCTTAGTCTAAAGTATTCTCCTTTTGTTACAATATTTCAGATTCTGAATTCACTTATTGTGGTGCATTTCTCATATATGATTAATCAGAAGGAAGCTTGTTATAAATAATTAAAATACTATTTAATTACTAGATTGAATATTTTTTTCAGGTATTCCAAGTTTATCAAATAGATGTTCTAATTTGTATTTCTATTCTAAATATTTTTTAATCTATTATAATCCTAAATGTTCTTATAATATTAATTATAATCTAATAATGATATATATATATAATAATAATTACTTTGCTACTTCATTTTATAAATTTAAATAATTCATTTTTTCAATTGCAATTTAATTTAATCGATTGTATATTTCTTCTGATTTTTTAGGATCATATTCTCTTCCTCTGCAATAGATACTAATGAATTTACCTAACCAATTCTTTTTTATTTAAAAATCCTTAAAATCATGATAATACATTTTAATTATCTCTCCTTTTGCTTTTTATATACCAATACTTTCATTATATTTTGAAACAAAAAAAGAAATTGAAAGAACCCAAGATATAATAGAACCTGTATCTGCTAATATTTCTGATATTTTTGGATATTCAACCATATTTACTGTTTTTATTTAATCTAAATTAAAAAATAAAATTGAAATTAATTCTTCTCCATACATGTTTTTAGAATACTCTTGATCATATTGAGAACTAACAATTTATAAATCAGAGAGATAAGTGTATTCCTTTGAGTTCGGAAATAAAAATCCATCATCCATGCTTAACTCTCCTACTTTTAGGATAAATTGATTGAAATATAGCTAATCTTTTATCATATCAAAAACGAAATATTTTGGTATAATTTTTAGTGTTTTTGTTTTTGGATCAAATTACTATAGGTATATAAAGACTTAAAAGAAATTGGTTTGGCTAAAAAATTCATCAATTGTATCTTGACTAGCACATTCTTGTCCTTCTGAAAGTTATTTTGGATTACAGTAACCCAAAGATAATTGATAATTAATTTATTCACGTTTTATTTGGTTAACTGGAGAACCGGTTGGTTCAATGTTTTTAATTAGAAATTTGTTAATTATTTTTCCACTTTCTAAATATTCCGTATCAAACTCAAGAGGTATGCTTTGAATCTTTTTAATAAATATTTAAATATACATTTTATCTATCATAAGGAATGAGTTTTAATTTAGGGGAAAACACAAGATTTTGAGGATTAAAGGGATCTATTAAATTGTTTAATGATGACAAGTAACTTATTTCGGCGAATACTCCTTCAAGCTTTAATTGTTAAGAATAATGGATTTGTTCTTGAATATATGTGAATTTAGGAAGTTTGTTATTTTATTACCAATCTATAAACTGAAAGAGGAAATATCCTAAACTTGCACCATATAAAATTATAGATACAAATCCACCTAGAGCACTTTTTTATGTAGGTTTTATCGGAGGAATCTATAATTTTTACTCAACTCCAAACTAATCAATCAATTATAAAAAGTAAGACATTATTTTTTTAATTAAATTCATAATTTACTTTCAAACAATTAAAAGGAAAAATTTACAACAAATTACTTCAGTTTTTAGAAATATGAATCTTAATTGTATTAAGATATATAATTCTTTGTAATTTATTTGAATTTTTATTACTTAAGGACAATAAAATTACCTTATAAAAAATACTATTACCCGTAGTATAAACGTTAGGAATTTCTAAATTCTTAATGATTAGTTGGTTCTATTTGATTTTGAATAAGAACATTATTGTAATCAACGATTTAATATATACTTGTACAAAAAAGTAAGAGAAGTTGGAATATAACTTTGGATAATAATTCTATATTTGATTTCTTGTATATATTGATCATAATCATGCTAGTGGTTTAGCTGATTAAACCAATAATTGTTTTAGTTAGTTGACATAGGTACTATTTAACAAAGCAACATCTACTATGACTGAACTGACTAAATATGGATCAATGTTAGCAGCTGGTCTTCTGTCTTCCAAATAACTATCAAAATAACGATATTGAATACCCTGCTCCTAATTCTTTAGTTATAACTGGAACTCTGATGGATCCACCTCTAGAGCCATCACCCCAAGAGAATTACTCGTAGGAACTGGTTTCATGGTGACCTGTTAATCTTTTTTCATTATTGGCTCCATATAATTTTAAAACTTCTTTGTGAGAATTACTTAATAAAGGGATCAATTCATTCACAATGTATTTATATCCCCCTTCACCTCTTGTTTTGACATCTGAATAATTTGTATGGGCTCCAGAACCATTCCAATCTCCCAAGATGGGTTTGGGATCATAATTGATATCAATACCAAATTCTTCACCTAATCTCTCTAGAATATATCTAGCTAACCATAAGTGATCTCCAATTTCAATTCCTTCAGCAATACCAATTTAGAATTCCCATTAAGATGGAGCAACCTCTGCATTGACACCAGCAATTTTGATTCCTGCATTCAAACAAGCTCTAAGATGTGCTTCGGCTAAAGCACGTCCAAAGTTGTTTCTTTCTCCAATAGAACAATAATATCGTCCTTATGGATAAGGAAATCCTCCTGTTGGCCATCCAAGTGGCCAGATATGTGTTGTTCCTGTACGTTTTAATAAGAAGTATTCTTATTCGATACCAAACCATGGTTTGAATTCTTTAGCTTTTTCCATGATTTCATTAGCAATCCATCTATTTATAAATAATAAGGAATACCTAAAGTTGTATCTGGCTGGAGTCTTTTTGTCTGGTAAATATGTTTCACACAACACTAAAATGTGAGGATCACCTCTAAATGGGTCCTTAACATAAACAACAGGTTTTAAATAAATTTCTGACCATTTAGTGTTGGCTTATTCAGTTGATGAACCATCATAGGTCCACCATTCAAGGTCGGATATTTATGTTATAGGTTTTGGATATACCTAGATAATAATAATAAAAGTACTTTTGTTTTTGATCTCATTCTTTCACCAGTTCCATCAATCCAAATATATTCAGCCAAGACTTGAGTAACATTTTGATCCAGTTTATAGTAATTAAAATCACGAAGATGTTCAACAGTCTCGGTCATACAAGATCTAAAATTTATTCAATTATTCAATTGAAAAACGTGTATGGATTTTAGAATTTAACTGGTTTTATAATTGGTCATATAATAATAATCACATTAAATTGATATCTAATATTCCTTATTATATGCAATTTTCAAAAAACAAGATTACGTTTTTAATTTCATAATCAATTTTTTTTTATAAGAACAAAATCAGTAATTAAGAGGCTTTTAAAATAAAGGTATTCATAATTTATTCTCTATATTATAACTTTACAGCTCATTCTAATTATATTAATGTTCAAGCTTAGAAATTATATTTAATAAATACACTGAAAATCTTTATCATAAATATACTTATCTATACTGATAAAAAGAATTTAATCTAACAGAAGTTATTTGTTTTTGTTTATTATTTTTGAGATATATTTAAAACATATCTGTAAAAACACGTATTTATTAATATTTTTTTTAATTATTATAATTAAATTATCATATACTTTTTTATATAGTTTATATGGCACTCAACTTGCTTTCATATTACTTATTATTATTGAGTATATTACAAAGTTTTTAGTGATATTACAAAGTTTACAGATCTAAACTTAATTTCATCCTAAATAATTTATTGAACAATAAGTAGCATAATGGATAATCAACACACTTAACCCAGTATTAGAAATGCAAAAAATGAAATTACAGATAATCTTATCAATTATCATCCCTTTGAGAATGGAAATATGAAATTCAGCAAGGAATCTAATGTGAATAGTTGAATAATATCAGATTATTAAATAGAGTATTGCAACTTCTTATAGGTAGACCAGAATCTATGGAAAATCACTGCATAGATAAAATCCAATTTACAATATTCAAGTCATTTCAAAAAATAGCAACTCTTATGAAATTTATTGTCAAAACAATTAAGTTTATTATTTAATTTAATATTTAATAAATTTTCTCATATATTTATATTTCTAAAAACTACAAATACCTTTCTTACTAATACATCTGAAGTGTTTTTAATAGGAATTTGAAAAGGTTAGTGATAAGATAGAATTATTTTATTATATTAATTTTAATTAATTATTTTTTAATATTATTATTATAACGGATTGATAACAATAATATGAAAAGTATTTTTAAGTAAATCAATAAATATATTAATAAGTTAATCCAAATAAACTTTAATGCTACATGTTGCCAATAGTATAATAAAAAATTCAAAAAACGATTTCACTGTAAAAGATGGTGATGTACCAAAAATTAATAAGATTCCAACATCAAAAAGAATTCAGATAAAACCAAAAGAAAATGCTGTAAGTGAATACAATGTAATCACAAGATGCGTAACTGAACAACGAAAAAGCTCTAGTATACTTATTGTTTGATTAGTCACCGAAACTAGTATTAATGAATTAAAAGAATAAAACAGGATTCCTTCTTACTGTATGAAATGGTTGAATTATAAATATCAAAAGAAAGTAAAATACTTCAATTATAATAGGAATTTGTACAATTAGAGCAGTAGTATTAATAAATTCTAAAAATAAAACCAGAAAAAGATATTGTTAATCAAATTGAAAGGGATCTTTCAAGAACAATCAAGGCAGAGAACCACTATAAAGAATTAAGAAATATTCTTACTGCATATTCTATTTACGATCCTAATATAGGATATGTATAAGGAATGAATTACATTGCCTCAATTCTCTTTAATCATGCAAAATAAGAGTGGATAGCCTTTTGGTTATTTGTAAATTTAATAGAATAAATGGAGATTAGAGATATTTTCTAATTATCACTTAATGCAATTAATAAATATTCAAAAATCTTAGATTTTCTTATGAGTAAATTTTTACCTAAATCTTATCAAAATTTATCTCTAAAATAAGTGAATACTGAATTATACATTTAATAATGGCTACTAAGTTTGCTATTGTAGTTTATTCCATTTGAATATACTTAAGTTTATTTGGATGGATTATTCAAATAAGGGATATCATATTTTTACATGATAGCATTAACCATTATCAGAGCATTTGATAAAGCAATATAATAGGAAGATTAAATAGAGATCTTAATTTTGCTAACTTCAAAATAATATGTAATACTATTTACTAATATAAATAGAGTTAATTGAAGTGGCCATCCATTTTAGTATCTTAATGGGACATAAATCCAGGTTAATTGAGAGTTCTATTGGATTGTTTCGATAGTGACACCAATTCTTTTCACTAACCTAAATTCTAAACAATTTGTTCTTAGTTTACAACAAACTTCTTCCAATATATCAAAAGTAGTTGAATTCTATCTGTTTATATGAAATTTCCATTTTTATTTTATATTTCTTTTTCTCATAACAAAAAATAGAGTTTTAAAAAGAATTACAAATTTAATACTCATCCAAAATTTTAAGAAATAACAAAATAGAGAAGATATAAGATTATTATGTGTAGTAATTGTGTTATAAGAAGGGATACATATTAAGAATTCTTAATAAATCTTAACTGATTTATCAGCAAACCAAAGAAGTGACTACAAAAAGGGAGGATATTGTAGATGTAGTAAGTAGAATACTCACATAGAGTGGCAAGTAGAGTTTTGTAAAATTTCTTGTCTTGTCAAATTGCAACCATCAATGAACAACTTGCAATTCTATTATAAAACTGGAAGATAAAATGTAAAAAGACCTGAAGATGAAGTAACAAAGAATGACATTATAAACCTAAAGGTCTTGACGAAGCTATTGTAAATACTATAGTTACTGTCTTCAACATATAAGTAAATTTATTCATATGAATTAGAATGAAGAAATATTACAGTAGTTATTTATTTTGTTGTAGAATTCTAACATAGACATTAATAAATTAGTAATGAGGATAAATTAAATTTACTTAATAATTTAAGAAGATTGAAACTCAAATGAATGAAATCATTAATCTGTAATTACTTTAATTAGACGTTTTTAAATTTATTAGGAAAATATATTTAATGTCATTAAATTAATTAGGAAATTCTTACATTTGCTTTTTGTAATAAAAAAACAATTTATTTATAAAAGCTATATTGCTGTTAATCCAAAACTTAATAAACACTTACTAAATCTTAAGTCTGTTGATTTATTGATTGATTCCTGGGATTTTCTGTTATTAAATTTAAGATTTCAAGAGCAAACAAGCAATATTCTTTTTATTTCTGTTGTTAAGGAGTGTATTCTTTTTATTTTAACGCTACTTCAATTAAATATTTTATCTTAGTTAATTCATTTATCAGTCTTCTCTATTTTTACTCTCTAGTTTCTATATATTAATTGGGTTCAGTACAACAAATAAATAAGTCCAAATATTTATCATCCTATGGTTATCTACTTTATTTATTATTTATGCAGAAATTTAGATGATTATTTGCTTGCTTAATTGAAATGAATTAATCACACATTGTACAATATATATACTACATCAAATCTAAAGCTTCTTAATCTTATCTTAATATTCTTTAATCTCCATGATTAGGTTTATTATTAATTTAAAGGTATTAATTTTTTATTGGATATTATTGACAGAGATATTAATAAAATTAATCATAGCCCAAATTACCATACAAGTCCATGATATAACTCTATTACGATTCATTTAGTGCATTTTAGTTTTAAACTTCAACAGGAAGAATTTATTCATTTTTATTTATGTTATGATATTCAAATTATGATATATTCAGTATTTATTATTAATCTTATTATTATAATTATTAATCTTATTACTATTATTAATATTATTACACTTACTACTACTATTATTATTATTATTATTATTATTATTATTATTATTATTACTATTATTATTATTACTATTATTATTACTATTATTATTATTATTATTATTATTATTACTACTAATATTCAATTTTCTGTGTTGACTTATCCCTGCTCAAATTTATATTAGATAAATCAAATATTTTCTCCTTTTAATGAATCTAACTTAGTTATTATTAATGAAAATTTTAAGGAAGACTTAATTAAGAATTTTATCTTCTACTTGGAGTTTATTATTATTGAAATATTTAATATTCTACATCATTATTAAGAATTGGTTATTTATCAATTGATATTTCTTTAATATGCTAGCCTTAATTATGTTCTGTTATCCTTGATTTATTAGTTACTTATTAATCAAAAATAGCCTTATGTTTATGTATTGGAATAACTCCCAATTGATTTAATTAAGATTTTTAAGGTTAAACTTAGTAATGCATTGATAACTCATTTTCTGGTTAGCCACTAACATTCATTGGATAATATGAATTTCTTTAATCCACAATATACTCTTCATTAGTAATGAGAATTGGACTTTTATTTTAATACTCTCCCTATGATTTTATTTAGTATTTAGCTGATTAGACCTTATCATATTAAGGTGTAGATATATTATATTTTTGTTGATATCCATTGTTATTATTGTATTGAAATTCTATTGTGCCATAATTTTATCTTAATTAATTGATATACTGCACTTATGGTGTATTTTACGAATAATGAGTTGATAGTAATGGTGTATTTTATTTCTATTGTTAAATGCTATTGTAATTAGAACTGATTCTTTGATTACTTGTAGGTGATAAATAATTCATTTAGATTCTTGAACTAACTGGAATTAGATCATGATTATCATATTTCTGTTGTTTATAGCTATCCAAAGTTTGTAGATCTTCTAGAAGTTACTATTCCTATTAATCTATGTAATAAGAAGAGTTTTATGATAAATTTTATTTTTGTCCATTAAATTATTACTATTTATTAGCTTATTGTTTTAATGCAATAGCTGATAACATTTAAATATTTTGTTCTCTCTGAGATTTTAATTCTTGTAACAATTATTAATAATCTTAGCTTGATGAATATTGAAGTTAATTTATATTATTAGTTAATTCATTATAAATGTTATCAATTTTAGAAACAATTTATTGATATTTAACATGATTGTCAGTTCTTTGAGAATACATTTCTTATTCTAATTCAGAATATTGCATCATTAATTAATTGTAATTATTACTAATTTATTGTTATGGTGAAATTTAAACTTGTTATCTAGGTGTTGAAAATGTCTGATTATAAATGGGTTGCATATATTAAAAATTCTGAAATTTTAGGAGGGAGTGTTAATAAAATAAATTTATTTTCAGCAATAAAATATAGAAATATATATGTATATTTACATTGTAATAATACTTCACATAAACTCAACTAAGGATTTAGATAAATAAATTAATTAAGTTTCAATTCTTGCTGCTACGGTTAGAAGTGTGATGTGACACAATTCATCAGCTGATAGTTATAGTTAAATTTACTCAATATGAGATTTTGATATCACATTTGGTGTCCAAATGAGTAGTTTGATAAATTATTTCAATTATTGTGGAAGTAACTTCTCCATCTTAAGAATAAAAATATGTTATTTATGAATACCTATGCCCAATAATCAATATCTTCATGTTAATATCTAAATTACCCTTCTCCATAATAACGTATAGCCTTTCTAAAGGCTGTGGTAGCCACTTCCTCATTTCCAAATGAATTTCTTGTCATATGTTTCACTTCTTATAATAAATTATTGATAGCATCAGCACCTTCTAAAAAGGCTTCTTTTAAAACAGGATAACTATTTAATTGAAATGAATATTCCTAATAATTTCAAAAAGATTATACTGAAGATCTCAAAACACTTTTACTTTCACAATATTATAATTCTGAGTGTGAAAAATGTTTAGAAAACTTTTCATCAAAATGTAATTTTAATTATTAATCTGTGTCTTCAACATAAAAACTATATGATTGGGAAGTCTTTTATCTAATTTAAATTGGCACATGAGCTTCTTCTTGTGGAATATCTCCTTCAAGAAGTGCAGATTACTTAAGTTCTTAGAGTATAGAGTCATTTTGAATAAAATCAATCAAAGATTCATGTTAAGTATATTGAATACTATTATTTACAGAAGTATTATCAATAATGGCATCCATTTCTTTTACAATGCCATTACCCAATGAAAAACTACCCAAATTATTGAAGAATATGAATATCATTAATGCTTATACTAATTCTTTTCTTCTCCACTTACCTTTAAGTAATTTATGTAATTCTTAAGTGAGTTAAGGATCCCATGGTTTAGTTATCAACAATTTACACAAAGGATCTAATTATTTAATATGTTCATCTACACAATCATATCCTATTTCTATCCAATTCCTATCTCCTTCATTTAGATAGAATATTTAAGACAGTAATAGATATAATTAATCACATCCAGATGCAGCAGCTCCCTAAAATATTAGAAATATCAATACCATTATAGCCAAATAATATTTTTCATCTTGCAATAGTTTAGTCTTAGTATGAAATAAATTATCTAATAGAAAAGTGTATGATTTTAATAGTTTAGGAAACCATAGAAAAGGTAATTCATGCAATCCAACTCTTCCATAATTAAAATTAAATATCTTTAGCAAATAATCTTATAACTCTTATGCTTTTAATGCACCAATAACAGGCCAAGGCAATTATTAGATCTTACCATCAATGAAATCATTTGCCACCTTTATACAAGGAAATTAATTGAAAAACTTAGATACTTTGTGATGTTTAGGCTATTTTTGTTGATAAATAATACAGAAATTTTATATTCCGCTGACAAATTCTCATACAAACTTACAACTGAAGAAATAGGTGTTTGATTAATCACAACAGCTAATTTAGCTTCAATTAAATTTCGTATTGATTAATCTTAACAACCTTGAAATTTTTCAAATTGTTATATGCATTAATCAAGCATTTACTCGTCTTCATCTTTATTAGTTAGATACTCAGGAAATGCAAGACATACATCCTCATTTTCTTAATCCATTTTTATATATATATATAAATATATTCTTTTTTATTTTGTACAATAAACTCATTATTATTCATTTTCAATTAATGCAGCAGCACCCATACCAGTAGCAATACACATAGAAATGACACCATATTTAGCCTTCTTTCTCTTCATTTCTGGTAATAAAGTAGCGACTTATCTGGCACCAGTACATCCTAAAGTTTAAAACATTATATACCTAATGGATGTCCTAAAGCAATTGCACCACCCTTTGGATTAACTCTGCTTGGCTCAATACCTATTTTTTATACGGAATAAACAGATTAACTGGCAAAGGCTTCGTTTATTTCATAGATGCAAATGTCGTTTGGTTTCAATGAATTTCTTTATAATAATTATGGGATGGCAAATGCTGGACCAATACCCATGATATTGGGTGGTACACCAGCAACAGTGTAATCAAGAAATCTTGCTAAGATTGGTAATCCTAATTTCTTAGCTACAGATCTTCTAGCTAAAAGAACAGCAGCAGCACCATCAGTAACTTAAGAGGAATTACCAGCTGTTGTTGATCCATCCTTTCCAAAAGCAGGCTTTAATTTACCTAAACCTTCAAGAGTGGTTTCCTTTCTGATTCCATCATCCTCTGTAACAATGACTTCTTTAGTTTTATCTCCATCTTTAATAAAAGTCTTGACAGGCACTATTTCATCCTTGAATAATCCTTCTGATTATGCTTTGTAAGCTTTTTATTAGGATTCATAAGCAAATTTATCTTATTATAATCTTGTGACTCCAAATTAGGCTGCAACATTCTCAGATGTTTATCCCATACCCATTAAGCAATCTCTTGCACATGGATGATCAAAGATAGCTTCACTGAGTAATTCAGCATTCATTTGACTTTACATATCATACATAGTCATTTGTTCAACTCCAGCTCCAATACCAATATCCAACATTCCACATTTAATTTTGGCGGCAATTACAGCACATGCTTCAATTCCTGACGAGCAGAATCTATTAATTGCTGTTAAACAAGTTGTATCTGGAATTCCAGACAAGAAGGCAGCCATTTTAGAAACGATGGCACCACTTCCAGGTTGATTGACATTACCAACAACGATGTCTTGGATCAATTTTGGATCAACTTTAGTTCTTTACCAAAAGACCAATGAAGGCTGTACTAAGAAGGATTTCAGGTGGAGTATCTCTCAATAATTCCCTTTTTAGCTTTTGTTAAAGGAGTTCTAACAGCACCGCAAATGACTACATCGTTGTCACTTCTTGATGGTACAGGTGTACAATGGTTAACCTAAGCACTGAGATGTTGGACTCTTTGCATAAATAAGATATTTTATTTAATTAAATTAAATTGCAAATAATTGTATTTGTATTTGGATAAATATCTATTCCTAAAAATTAGAATTCATGGAATGTTAATTGGAACATACACAAATGGGAAGAAATCTTCAGTATCTTCTAATTCTTCTTTTGTTCCATATAATCCTACTTGAGAAGGATCGGCAAATAATTTCAAAAGGGATTATTGAACCTTTTTCTCTTTTCCTTGATCTGGCTATTAAATTATAGAATCTATAATTACTTTAAGAATGCATTAAATGTTTGGTTCAGCTGCTCCAAATCTCATAGCAATATCCACAACTAATCTGAGAACCTTCAAATGCATATATGTAATGTATAAGTCACTAAAAGCCTTTTCACATGCTTATTTGAATGTAGTCTATATAATTATATAGATATTCAGATACATTCATATGATCTGATTTTGATTTAAGATCCAATCTCAATTTTTCTCTTTCTTTTGATTCTTAAGATTTATATTGAAATTCTTTAACAGTAATTCTCAATTTATCTCTAGCCTTTAAAATGAATTCTTCAACTGAGGTTTACTTTTACTTCTTTCCTTTATCATCATCACCTTTATCAACAACATCAACTTCATGATCCTTATACAAAAGATTGTTTAACGATGACAACTCTCCAAATTGTCAAACTATCCTTATCCTCAATTTAGAATTATCTATATAATTATTGTCTAATAATTACCTTGCTGATTAAGGTACAACATTTTCAGATAAAAACTCATAACAAGCTAACCATTCTTAAACTTACGTTTTTGGTACAATAGCCACTAATGTTGTTAGATAATCGCTGTAAATAAAATCTCTTGGTTTTACTATTGGTTCTTTTAACACATCAACCAAGTCCTTAACCATTAAATTTCCTTCTTTTCTTGCCACTTATTAACTTTGATTCTTTAATTCTTAATAACTTGTGGATTTTTGTCTTAAATCTGTTTCCACATGTGTAGCTCTCTAATCAGAATAAATAAATTTATATACAGATTAAATTGCCTTCACTAATTCAGTTAATGCTGATGCTCTAGGGAAGGTTTAGTCATTCCATTTGAATTAAAATAGAAAATTCTCTATGCTTACTAAGAATAATATTTCTTATCATACATGGACCTTCTTTCAATTCAATTATGAAATCATAACTAAGCTTTTCTGTGACATCCAAATATTATCTCTCAATCTTCTTTAGTAAACTCTCCACTATTGATTCTTATTTCAATAAACTATCATTAATGAACATCAAGTGATCCAAATTCCCCAACTTGAATTTTCCTATCTCTGTCTGCAAAATTCTTCCTTTAGCTTATCTAGATATTCCAGATGTCAGAACGTGTTTCTCCATATCCAACCATGCTTATTATTCATTTGATTTATGAGGTGCACCAATCAGATAGTATACCATTTGTAATATTAAGATATTTTAATTTAATCTGTAAATAATTATTACTTATCCACACATTATCTCTTCATTTTATCATCAAAACTCATACTTCTACAAACATTCAATTATTTGATAATTATCTCTATATATAAAATAATAGCACTCTATATGCTATTAAAATCATTTTATACAGTCTGCTTTAGAATAAATAAAAAATTCAGAATAAATGTTAATTTTATTATAGTAACGTAACCTAAATATAATTAATACAATTAATTTAACTTACAACTATTAAAATTCTTATCTAATGAATATATTAAAATTCTATGAATGATATGATAATTATATAACAACATTAAATATATCATATTAAAGAACAATTACCTTCTTTATTAATTCTAAATTAGAATATGAATGTTTTAGTAATATTTATTAGTATATTTATAAAATAAATATTTCAAATGAAAAGAATAAGTCAAGAATACCTCATCAAAAGATAAAGTCTTTGTTAAAAACCTATTAATTTGCTTACAATGTGAAATTTTAAGTTATCATTTTTATAATAAAATAGGAAATTAAAAAATATGATTATACTCGATGAAAAAATACACTTGTTCATTTTTGTTCATCATGGTTGGATTACATTTGACATACATTATAATAAATAATGAGGCTGAGGATAGGTAAAAACTGGATAGAATATTTAATATGAGGGAAATTGATTCACTGGACTCATTGAAGGATAACTGTTCATATTCAATGGTAGCATAAATTATTAAGGATTATTCCAATATGGTTAAACTGAATAATCTTGAGTCTAATTTTCTATTATTTTATTTAATTTTTAATCATTCTTTGATTCATTTACTTATTCTGGAACAATATAATATGGGTTCTTAACTCCAAAATATTTGCTCCTAAGGTATGAATAAAATCGATTCTTTATATTATTTTCTGATCTGCCATTTAATTGCTTCTAAATGGCACTCCATTTCCCACCGATTCTATTATATATTTCTAATAATTATTCATCTTCTTCTATACTCCAAGGTTCATTATTCAAATCTGGATGCAATTGATTTAAATAATGCTCTCTGATTTATTTACCAGATCTATTTGGCATTAATTTGGCAATTCTACTCCAATGGTATCCATATTCTTTGACTAAACTCTTTAGTTTATCATCTTCTTCTGAAGACCATTATTTTCTAAGCTTATAGCCTTTAATTCGCTTCCATCTCTAAGCACATTATGATGGATTTCTTCCACCAATTCGACGGGCGACTTCAATCCAATCCATTCCCATACTTTATCGCAATTCTTACAATTGATGATCTTCCTCAATAGTCCAAGCCTTTCTTTAAGGAGTAATCGTATCAGATTGTAACATTCTCCTAATAATTTTATTTTTGTTTTACTTAATCAATCAGATATTCCTTTTAATACAAAAAATTCAGTTATTTCAAAACTCTATTTTTAATTCTTCATTAAATTTATCTACCTTTTCCAGCATTCAGTAATATATCTTTACTTTATAAACAAAATTTTATAAATATATTATAATAATTCATCCAAAAAAGAAATTAGAATCTAAAGAAACTACATTTTAATTTTTTTGAATTTCTTATTAAATTAAAAAACTATATATTACTCTAAATCGTAAAAAAATGAAATCCAATTACTGGATATCTCATTCAATTTATTAGGTAATTGAAGAGTTCCTAATTTCATTATTGTATAAAAATATAATATTTATTATCACGTAAAAATGGTTACTCTTTTTATTCCATAATTACAATAAATTAATAAGAGAGATGTTAGATTTAATAATAAAGTCATTTGGCTCTATCATTTAATGTGTTAAGCAATCTTTATATAAATTTGAAATTTTCACATTAGCTTTACTTATTCAAGATTTCTATTTGTTATTATTAAAATATAAAAATGATCATTTAATTTTAATACAATTAATTAAATTAATTATCTAATTTTGATTAGATAACTTTAATATTTTCAAAAAGGAAAATTAAATATAATTGGACAAACCTTTGGAAATATTCAATTTAAAAATAAAACAAAATATATTTTCAAATAAAATTAAACCTAATTCCTAAAATTTATTTTTATTACTTATTTACAATAAGGAGAAATAAAAAAATGATTGATGGTATTATAATAATATTGCAAATATAATAGATGCTCATCATTAAATGGGTCTTTTTGATTTATAATATTCAATTTTATTATCTTTTTTTTCAAAGTCTTCTTTAATAAGTTGTTCTCCTAATCTAGATAGATCTAAATAATGAATTTATGTCTAACATACATTCTAAATATTGATAAAAATATTTACTTCAGATAAATAAGTTTTAGAAATTTCACCTTATTCTAATAGGTCTTCTATCATTTCATAATCTTCAATTTTTTCAAGTTCACATTTCATCATGTATTTATCAAAGTTTGTATTAAAATCTAAACATTTATCATCAATATCTCTTAATGACTTCAAATGTAAATATAATTTGTATGTTGAATCAAATTATTAAATAATTTATAAATTTTGAACTAGAATTTTATTGCTTGCTAATTCATTCTGATTTATTTAATTAACAATCATTTACTAATACTTCAATTGATCATATTTTGGTTGAAGTATACCTCTTAATTTATCTAAAAATATTGGATGATAAATTAAATCCTTTTCCCATCTTCTAATTACAGCATATGCTTTTTCTAGATCTGCAATATCATCTACTTAACTAAAACTTAAATTCTTTAATTTACTATGCATAATCCATAATTAACTTCTTTAATTTTTAACCAAAACACTTCACATATGGATGATCCATTCTTTTAGCATATTTTTCATCAAGAATAATCTAATGAATGAGAAACAAATAGAGTTTCTTTCTTTCTTTTCTAGCACTTATAAACTCATTTTCAATAATAAAGCCAACCATACTATTATGTTCTGGGAAAGTTGAACAATAATTTGAAGTTTCTAAAAAAATAAGAAAATGTTTAATCTTACATTTAATGGAATCCTATAATTCAGTAATTTCTCTCACTTATCTCTCTAATTGTTTGATGTCCATAATAGAAAATATAATAATATTTTTAGAAATAATTATCACTTTAATTATTCTTCAAGTTTTAAATTTATCAACTAAATAATGTGTCTGCTCAAAATATTATAGTCATATTAAAAATACATTTACATAAATTAGAAAAAGTAATATAAATAATTGGATCTCATTTTTATTGATAAAATAATATGTAATGAAATAATGATAATTAATTACATTCAAATAATAAAATATGAAAAAGATATCTTATGGTTTCACATAGTTAATGAAATTGCATTTACATGACTATCATGTCAATCTTAAAGCTAAAATGGTTCCATTTGCTGGATATGATATGCCTGTTCAATATCCATAAGGTGTTTTGAAAGAACATCTCTATTGTAGAGAATCATGTGGATTGTTTGATGTATCACATATGGGATAAGTAAAAGTCTTTGGAGAAGACAGAATGAAATTTGTAGAAACCCTAACAACAGGAGAATTCTAAAGTATGTATAATTATTAAGAATCAATCAATTAGCAAAGAAATCTGGACAAAGTGTATTGTGCTTGATTTTGAATGAAAAAGCAGGCATCATTGATGATACTATAGTTGCTAAAAGAGATGATCATATGTATGAATAGTAATCAATAAAAAAGTCATATTGTTGTTAATGCTGGTAACAAGTTTATTGATATGAAACAAATGGACAAAATCATTAAGGATTATAACTACAAAGTCAAATATGAGTATCTCAAAGACAAACCTTTGATAGCTGTTTAAGGTAAGTTATATGAATCTATTTTTAGGACCAAATGCTTATAAAGTATTGAATGAAGTTTTTGGAACAGAACATAATTTAGATAAGATACCCTTTATGTTTATGGTGAATATCTAAAAGAATGGAATAGACTATTAAATTAATAGATGTGGATATACAGGTGAAGATGGTTATGAAATATCTGTTGAAAATTCGAAAGCATAAGAATTATGTGATAAATTAATGGCAACAAAAATGGCTTAATTCTGTGGTTTGGGAGCTAGAGATTCATTACGTCTAGAAGCTGGATTGTGTTTACATGGTCATGAAATGGATGACACTATTTCCCCTTATGAAGCCAAATTAATGTGGACAGTAAGAAAACCAAATGTATTGTCTTAATTAATTAATATTAGAAAGAGACTGGAAAATATAATGAATCAGCTGCCTTTATTGGAAGAGATGCTTTACCTCAAAGATAAAAAGATGCCAAATTCAAAAGAATGGGGTTCATTACTTAATCAGGAATTGCTAGACCTCCTTGTGATATTGAATTCTAAGGATAAAAGATTGGGTCTGTTACAAGTGGAACCTATTCACCTAATCTAAAAAAAGGTTTAGGTTTTGCTTTCATTAATAATGAATATGCTAAAGATGGAACTTAATTATAAGCTGATATTAGAGGATCCAAAGTTAATATCACTTTGAGTCCAACACCATTTGTACCATAGAGATATTATAAACCAGAGAAAAAGTGAATGACTGTTTATTTAGAAATAATAATCAAAATATTTTACTATCAAATTTTCTATCAAAGATTTTCTTTACAGAATTACTTTCATAAAATTTATTTGCAAATGAAGATTCTTGATCTGAATTTATGTTGTAAGATCTTAAATAGTATATATTATTATACTTATTAAATTCTGTTGTATATTATCCTTCAAAACTAGCATTGAATAATTTAGGACTAATTGGGCGCATTAATTTTGAAGGAATTCTATTAAATTGTTATTATTAGTAATACGAAGATGTACTTTCTTTGACTAATTACTAAGACTTTTCAGCAAAAGGTCCTCTAATTAAAATTTAGTTACATACAATTTTGTTTTCTTTTATAAAGGAGATCTTTCTGTTTTTACATTTTTGTATTCTCTAGCATAACTACTTTCCGAAATAAATGGCAAGTTGGATGGTTCAACTGAGGATGATTCTCTTGTCATCTTGCCAGGATATTAAGGTTTCCAATTTTAAAATTAAGATCTATATGTTGATAATTAAGATGATTGGCTTAAATTAGGGTTGAAATCATTGTTAGGAGATTTTCGTTATTTTTCTACCTTAAATGGCAGATATTGGGACTTCTATAAATATATCTAAATACATTATAAACACTTCCATTATATAGTTATTTAAGGTTTTAACCCCACATTTAATCATGTGCTTTTGATTAATCCAATAGAACATCTTAATTTCCTATATTCATATTTTGATAATCTTATTGGTATTAAGTTTGAATAGCCTTTAACTGAAATTTATTTTTAAGTGTTTACAGTTTAGATTGTTATACATAAAGAGCTCATAATAAAAATGTATAAAATTACTCATTAACCCTAAAAAAAAAGCTGGATTTGAGTCAATAACCTCTTCTATAGTCTAAGATTTTTCAACTAAATCATTCCAAATTGAATGATCAGCAGGAAATATTTCAATAACAGTTTGATATAAACTCTTATCTGAATCCAAACCTTCTAGTTTTGGTAGCAAATTTATTTTATTTTTTTAGAGAGAATTTTGTAATCTATGTTCTTGTGATTTTAACTCTTAATTTTACTATTCATTATAATAACATTTTCTAATTTCTAACTAATCAGTAAGTGGTATGAGATTATGTTTTTATTTAAGCAGTGATCTCTTCTTAGGTGATTATTGAGTTGTCTATTCTTGAGAAATTTTCTCTTAACTCACAGATTTATTACTTATCAGAAAAGAATTACTACTTTAAAGAGCTGACTTTATTTCATTCCTGATAAACATTAATATATAGATAATTTAATAATTATCATAATATTATCTTCTTACTTTTTAACCCTCTTCTTCTTAATCTATGTGGATTTTATATATATTTTGGAAGATTAAATGAGTTTAAAGTGTTCATTGAAGGACCAAAAATCTCTATTAAGTTTTGACTTTTCTTCTATTAATGAAAATCAATTTGATATTCATAGAACTAATTCCATTTTAATATTTTGATTAGCTTTAAACTTAAGTATAATAACAAATGAATAATTGTATAATTTTTAATTTAAGATATTATTATATAATAAAATTATGAAACCTATATTGAATTTTAGTCTATTTTATATAAGATTATTTTCTTTAACATATTTTGGATTTATTGTTGAATAAAAACAGAACTTAAATTAAAATAATCAAACATTATTCATTACTATTTAATTAGAGTTTTATAAAATGAAATTTAACAACTGAAAGTTTTTTGTATACCTTTTAATTAAAGTCAAAGCTTTATGCAAAAGTTTTATGTATATATAGTGATAGTAATTAATTATTTTGAAAAAGGTGGATCTGTAACCATTTAATTGAATATATAAATAAAAAATAAAAATGCTATAACTACAGGACGTTTATTAAAGTACATAAATTTTTTAAAGACATTATGATTTAGATTACCTTTGAATTATGTATTCCATTTGAATTTTTCAATAAGATAGTTTTAAATATTCTATTTAAAATGTTTATCAAAAAATATCACTTTTAAAATTATTATTTAAAATATCTTGCAACATCAATAAAACTTTATCCTTATAAGTTCATACATTTCAAAATTAGTTGAATTAATATTATAATGTTGGTTTATAATAATCTAATTAAAAAAATTCACTATATAATTATATTCGTAAGAATGAATTAATTAAAATATTTTAGAATTAAAACTCTCTCTCT
>JPFL01000029.1:155876-243579 GCA_000733385.1 Paramecium biaurelia | reverse complement strand
AATTTTTATTATACACATATCTTATGTCTAATATTTTATATAAATAGTTATAACCTTATATTCAATTAAATTAAATTAAATTAAAAATAAAGAATAATGTGATTAATTTAAGATGAAAACATTATTAATATTTATTATTTTATTTAATAAAATAATTATTAAAAGCAAGGTTTATGTTATGATGGACGATATCTATATATTTAAGATTTAACTATGATATTGTTTGATAATATTATACAATTTATTTTAATATAAATGATTCTACAATTTGCTATAATTTACTAAAATTAAACCTTCTTTATTCACATAACAGTTTTTAATTATATATCCATATAGTTTGAATTAACTTAAATCTCAAAATATTTTTCCATAACAGCAAATTTTAATTTTAATTATTTTATATTAGTATATGTATTTAATAACACTTAAATATTGTGCATTAAACTAAAATTTTCTTGAAATAAATATAATATATATCTAATTAGACATCAGAAATGCTTTTGTAGCTCCTCTAATTCAAAAATAAAAATCTACTAATTAGGGCTCTAACAAATAAAATTCATGAATTGGAATATAATCAAAAATCGAATTAACCATATGTTTTTGGAAATAATGAAGATCTGAGTGTTGCAGGATAACAATTTCTTGAATTCTATTTCTATGATTACATGCTGCTTTAAGGGTATTAATGATATTCAATCTTAGATACCCTAATCCTCTTTCTTGCTTTAAAAAACCTAATGACATAATTTATCTAAGGTAGAGATTGATAAATGATTAGAACTTGGCAGAAATTGGTTTATAATTGAATCTCCAGAAATTTTTGAAAGTTGGAAACCAAATTCAATTAAGGTAATGAAAACAATATAAAATTAAGGACTAATCAAAAAGTATTGGCTGACACAATAAAGGCTTTGATAATTGCACAATATTATGATAAGTATCAGGATTTAGAGTCTTTAAGAGACCTTCTATATCCTGTGATGGATTTTTTATTAAATAAGTAGGCTATAATAAAATATCTTGCATAGAGTATAATAGGAATAAATTCTCCAAACGAAATACAATCCAAAGTCTAGTTTTTTAGAATATTTAAGTACAATTCAAGAAGAAATCGAAGTGTTGCCAAAATTGATAATTGAGTGGAAAAAGAATGAGAAAATTAACAATTAGTCAGTGTTTTTAATTTAACTTGAATTAGACATTAAAAGTAAAATGATAGTTGAAAATTAACAACTTATAATTTAAAAGTAAGGCATAAGTAAGAGAATTACAGAGTAATAAGTTTACTTGGAAGCTTTATAAGAATTATAAAGATGGTTGAAAAATTATCATTGCAATTAATTATAGTAAGCAGAATAATAATTAGAATAATAAGAGTAATAACATAATCTCTCTACTTCTATAGATTCATAGTTTATTAATAAGACGAATGTTACTGTTTATGAATTTACAGAGTAGTTAGAAAATGATGAAAATTAAACGGAATTTTATGATTAATTATCATAAATGTTAATTTAAATGGCAGAAAAGGATGATTTCTGAAACTTTTAACCTTGATATATTTAAAAAGAGGATGATAATCCAATACATACATTATTAAAAATATTAAAATATTCTTATCATTTCAGCAAGACAATAATATAAAATTAGTTTATAAGTAAAGTCATTTATTTTGACATTTATTTTGAGTATTATATAAATTTTGATTATTGTATACATTTTGAATAATGTATACTATTATCTCTAATTATGTAATATAGAAGGGATATTATTTTTTTTATATAATTTATAAATCAAATGTATAGTGGATTTTCAGTTTGTAGAAGAAAGCCTGGATAAACATTTAGAAAGACTCTTGGATTGTATAATTATAAATTAGGACATCAGTAATATCATAAGGAGCCTGGAGCTGTTTCATTGAATGCAGTGGAGTAATTGAAAAATGTAAGAAATATGAAAAATAGTTTGAATAGACTAACAGTTATGAAGGAATAATGAGGATTAGAAAATTGAGATAGGAGAGTGATAGAGTATTTGGAAAATTTATTGGAAGTAATTGAAGTATTATAAAATAAAGCGAAATTTGTGGTTGATAAGAGTAGAATTCCTTAATATGATATACCAGATTTAACTGGATTTGAAGTAATTGGATGACTATTTTAGCTTAAACCTTATGTGTCATATCATACTCCTTAGGTTGATAAGGAAACTTAGACAAAATTAGAAAGAATGAATGATTTTAATTTAATAGAGAATTTGGTACCTCGATCGGAAACAAAATTATTAGATAAGAAGTGACGCATCAATATTAAGAATTTTAAATACCCTATCTTAAATATCATACTCTTCTATTCTATCTTTTTGTATTTTTATTATTTATATTCAAAATATGAGTTCCAAAAGAAGAGTTGGAATAGCCCATTTCCTCCTCAGAACCTTTGAAATGTTGGATGTACAAAAATATAATTATAGAATTTCAACAGACACCAAAGCTTAAACATCTAATAGAGTGGTCCCCTTGTGGAGAGATGTTCTATATTAAAAACTCTAGGGAATTTGCTAACAAAGTAAAGTCAAGATTCAAATTTATTTTTTAGGTGCTTCCATAATATTTCAGACATCGGAACTTTTAATCTTTCTTACGATAATTAAATATGTATAACTTTGTAAAGAAACGGTTGAAGAATGGATGGAATCAATTTCAACACAAGTATTTCAAAAGAGAAGCCAAGTATATTATTTAAGATTATTTTCAATCTTTTTAGAAATCTACTTATACATGTTCACCGTCGAAGTAATGGTTAATAATCTGATGAAGAAGAATAAACAGGTATTTTGATATCACTACTTTTAGATTAATAAGAGTCAATCAAAAAACAATAAGAATAATTACAATAAATCAAATATCTCTAAAATGATATTGTTCTTACATCAAGTTTCCTCTTTCAATAATCAGTAATTCTATAAGGCAACTTCTAACGTCTAAAGAATGTATGAACTGAATATTTAAATTAGAAATTATTGTATCAGTACATAGAGGAATAGAAACAAGAAAAATTCCTCTTTAATACTTTCTCTCTTCTAAATAAATCATAAACAGATTCCCCTAAGTTAACTTAAACCATACTCACTTAAAATCGTAAAGAAACAGATCAGGAACCATAACTATTTGTACTCTCTTGATAAGCAAGATTTTTATTTCATCACCTTCATAAAAATATTGTTATTATTATTATAAAACTTTAACTGTTACATTTCCAATCCCATACTTCCAAATTATATTTTACACTCTATAATCACTATATTGTCAATATGATATCAGATAAATGAGAACCAATGATGTAATTAACTTAGAATAAATATCTTTAATTGCATAATTTATTTAAAAAAATAGATAAATTATATCATTTTTATAAACACTTGTATATAATCATTATAAATTGTTTTTATATAATTTATGAAAACAGAGCTCTTTTTCATTTTTCCTTATAACGTCACATTATTTAAATTAAGAAATAAATCAAGAGATCTGTGTGAATTAAATTTAATAATATAATATGAGTTCTTAATAAAATAAATAGAAAGATGTTCTCAATAAATAAATGATATTTGCACTGAATCCAAAGTCAGATTTCAATATAACAAATCCACTCAAAATTAATAAGACTAATAGTTATGATCCTAACTATGTTAAATGTGAACCTTTATAAAAAACAACAAGTTAAATATCCAATTCAAATATTGGAACATTTTAAGACATAGAATAATAGGTATATACTATTATCATCATGTTAGAAATAAAATATTGAGATACATTTAAAGAAATCAAATAAAATAAAGTATATAGCAACCAGGTAATTGAGTCAATATATTAGCTTAGATCAATTGCTGGATTGAAACCATACACTAAAACTATGAAAGATAATTAAGATTCATTATTCTACAAATTAGAGATCAATAAATAATCTGATAAAAATATATTCCTATTGGCTGATGGTCATGGTGAATAAGGAGCAAAAGTATCATAATATGCAATAAAATAACTTTCTGATTGCATTTTTGATATGATAGAATCCATTAATTATCCACCAAAATTTATAGAACAACTAAATTCAAATATTATAGCATCTTTCTAAAAAATTGATTCTAATCTAGTAAAACAATCAATCTAAGTTATTATTAGGCAAATCTATCCAAAATAGATATTACTGATAGTGGCACTACAATTAATTTGGTTATAGCTTTTGAGAATTATTTAATATCTGCTAACATTGGTGATACAAGAACATTTTTTTTTTAAAGAAGTGATAAACCAGATTAACTTGGACCTGCTACTTTGAGAATTAAACAATTATCTATTTAGCATACTCCTGAAAAAGCAACAGAATCATAAAGGATTTTGGAATCAGGTGGAAAAATTGAGTAAGACACTTAAGGTTTTCAAAAGACTGGACCATTAAAAGTGAAATCAAAAAAATAAGATATCTAAGGTGCTACAATTACAAGATCCTTTGGTGATGCATTGGCAAAATAAATTGGAATTATTTCACTTCCTGAAATCCATAATTATTAAATTTAACAAGAAGGTTTTTTAATACTAGCCACTGGATCAATTTTGGATATGATTGATATTATAGACATTTGTAGAATCTTGACACCAATCACTCCTCCTAATAGTTAAGCAGCAATTGATCATGCAGCAGGATAAATTATAGAAGAGGCAAGAAAAAAGGCTAAACTTTAACCTGATATATAGGATGATTATTCATTGATTTTAGTTTATATAGAAATGGATTCAGCATGAAAATTCTTATAACAATCTTAATAATATAATTCATAGACTTATCTAAGTGTATATATATATTAACATTAAAAAATCTACTGTTATTTTATAATATGGAATTACTTTCTACTCTTTGAAACAATCTTTTTTTTAGTAGATTATTAAAGAATACATTAATTTGTTTCTAAATTTCATTTATATTTGATTTTCTTTTTCTTTATCATTTATAATTCTAAATTAGTATTATAATATCCTACATTACTATATGTATTATTAAATTATTAATATTAATATTGCATTATATTTTTATTCTGTTGATTATATTTCTTATAGGAATAGATTTGATTAATATTAGATTTAATTTTTTATCTGTTATTTGGTATTATAATTATTATATCTGCCCATAATTTATATTTAAATTAGTAAATTATATATAGAAAATTATCTATTAATTATTTCAATTGGTTCTTTAATCAACTAATTATCTGATTTAATCCATGACATTACTCATTGATTATATTTTACTATTTTTGGTAGCCAAATCTGAAAATCTTTGTTCAAAGTATTTAATTAGGGATTCAATTGAAAATACAATATTATCCTATGATTATTGTATAAAATTAGTACCAACTATTTTTGATTAATTAATTGGGTTATCTTAGTAATAATTTCTTTTCCCTCTTTGTCAATTGATTCATCTAAATAAAAGCATTTTTAGATCATCAATATTAACATCATAATGATATTGGAATAGGTATTAGTGACTTTTTGTGTTTTTTTTAGATTGTTAACTAATTCAACGGATTAAGTAGATTCTGTACTGCTGTGATGTTTTAGATAATCATGATTCTCTTTATTATATCTATTTGTATTTCCATTATATTGAGATTACTCTGTAATACTATACTATTTATAGGATTAGATCTTTTTCTTTAAAAGTCCATTTGTTTCATTCAATAATTACAATTAATTTTGAGTTTCATCTAAAGTTTTAGTAATTTCTTAATTTAATTTAGTTAAATAATTGATTTGTGATTATTATTTTTCATACTTAGATTGCAATTCTTGATATTAGATTTATTGTTTTTATAATTAATTCTATGTCTATTCTAATGATTAAAGTAATTAAGTAATTAGAGCATAGGAATCATTCTGATATAATTCATTTTATATGGTTTCATCATGATTGAATTGCGCATTTTTATCTTCTTCAGTATTCAAAGTGTTATTGGACTTTTTGTTCATGTTTTCTCTACTTTGACTTAGATCATTCTCAGCACTAATTTCTTCAATTGATCTAAAGGGAATTAAAATAATAAATTTACTATCTCATTTAATACAATTTAAGAAACTTCTTTTATAGTGGAAATGAGGCTGTATCAGGTGAACCAATTTGAATAGAAGAGTTTACACTATTTTAATTTTATGAAAAAGGTAATCTGGTTGGATTGAAATTGTTATTTGAATTCAATCCAAATGAACATCTAACAGATGATAATTTCTAATTTTCTTATTAAGGATGAGGTGAAAATTATAACAATTATTGTACTTCATTTAACTTTGAATATAATTCTAAATATATTTACTTTTTCATGATCTGATGACTTTTTAATTTGAATTGCACTATCAATTTCTGCATTATATCTTAGAGAATCAATTTATTAATCATCATCAAAATGATCATCCAATTCTGAAAAGTTTATTCTTTTTTTTGGGTAACTAGACATATTTGTTAATATTTAAATTTTGTAATTAATTAATATTATATATAAATCGTTTTTTGAGAAACAATGAGCTTTAAATATTTATTACTCTTTTAATTGATTCTTTTGATTGTAGCACATAATCAAGGGAAATCAGTTAAATTATCAAAAAAACAAGCACATCATAAACATCATAAATAACAAAAGTTTTTAGATAGTATAATGGTAATATTTATAATGATAATTAAAAAAGGAAGTAAATGATGATTCAATAGAACTGTTACTCTAAAAACATGAAGTAATTTCATACAAAATCAAAAGAACTTCTATTTGGCTGAAATGACTGTTGGTACACCTGAATAAAAATTAACTGTTTTGATTGACACAGGAAGTCCAAATCTACTACTTACTTCATCTCTTTGTTAATAAAACAGTTGTATTCAACATGGTTCATACAATCCATCCTTATCAACTACTTCTTATTATATTGAAGCTATTAAATTAGCAAATGTACATTATATATATATATATTTAGGGAGAAGTAGGTAATGAAATTGACATATAATTTGCATCAGGAAGTGTTGTAGGTGTATTTTTTGAGGATAAAGTATGTCTTAATTAATATTGTGTTAATAATCAATTTATTGTTGGAATTGTAGAACAAACAGAGGATGTAATCAATTAATTGAAAATTAGATATTTAGTCAAATGAAATTTGATGGCATATTGGGATTAGGACGTATAAAGGAAGCTGTTGTAAAGAATGCATCCTACATTCATAATCTAGAATATGATGTAAGATATCATTTAACTCACTTTTTAGACGGATACTAGAAATTTTTCATTGTATTTGAGTAATAGTGATGATGATGATATGTCAAGTGAGCTAATTTTGGGTGGTATTTCATAACATTTGATTGCTTCTGGCGAAGAATTTAAATTTTTTGATGTTACATCAGATAATCTTTGGACAGTTAATATCAAAGCAGTATTTTTGGGTGATGAAAGAATTGATGATTGCAATAATTGTCAAGGTCTTATTGATTCTGGTACATCATTCATTAGTTTCCCAGTTTATGCAATGGAGAAATTTTATTAGAAATTTGGAATGTAATTTATATTATATATTTTAGTTATTAATTATGTAGTAATATTGAATCATTCCCAGATTTAACATTTGTTTTGGATAGAGGGATTAAATTTACATTGAAAGGATCATAATATTTCAAAAGAAACACTCATGCCTTATTCTCTAAAGACATTTGTATACCATATATTAAAAATAATCCAATTATTGGAGATGAATTAATTGTTTTAGGATAACCATTTCTTATTCATCATTATGTTTGGTTTGATGAAGATCAATCAAAAATTGGAATTGTTAAATCTAAATAACAATCTTATCAATCCTGATTTTATACATTATAAATTAATTGTATGTATTACAATTATCAATTAAATTATTAATTTAAACATTATTATTTATATGTTTGAGCGTGGAATCCCATACAAAATCAATACTTGCAATATCACATAAAGTCCAGAAAAATTCATTTGTATCAATCCATAATGTTAAGAACAAAGAGATTAATATTTTGGTTGTTATGAATGTTTAATTAAAAAACATAAATAAATTGATTAACTCCATTTTGAAAATATAATAGAAATAGCATCATTTTTAACTTAAATCTAATAGAAATAACAAAAAAAATTTGATATTCTAGAAAAATTAACTAAAGATTGTGATTCTAAAAAAAAAATTGTTTAATAATCATCTAAAGGAGAAAACAATATTTTAAATAATGATACACTTTAATAAAAAATTGAATAATTATTTAACACTTATCTTATATAACTTTAAAATGAAAAAGAATCATTAAGTCTATTTATTAATTATTCTAATTAGTAATAGAGTAAATTACTCAAATTATATAATGAAGATATTGAACAATATGAAAAAGAAATTACTGAAAAAGGATTTAAACTATAAGTAAATGTAGATGAAATTAGAGAACAGTGTTAAACTGTAACCCTTTAGTAACTTAATTAGTAATTTATATAAAATAAATTCTAGACTTAAGAATGAATTGCAAACATTATAAAATGAATTTCAAAAATAATAATTATTAATTGTAATTATTAAATTAATTATAGGCATAATTAAAAACTGAAAAACTAAATAAAAAAATATCCCCATTTTACTAAGGTTTAATATGGTTTCAATTGCATCTATTGTTTTTAATATTGATTTTTCTTTTTTTTAAAGAGTATCCAAATTTATATTATTCCATTTTTAAGGATGTTAATTCTGAATTAGATTTAATATAAATGAATTAAACAAATTAAGATTTTAAATTAGAATCATAAAATTAAACTAATTATTAGTGGCTTATTAGTGAAATACTTGAAAATGTTAGAGTGGAAGAATTTAAAAATTTTACTTTAATTTATGAGAATTCTTTTGTTTAACCATTTACACAAAAAATATATGATTAAATTTTAATTAAAGTTTTTTTTGATAATAAAGACAAGCTTGTTTGTATTGGAGCAAAATAAAAATAAAATTTAGCATTGATAGGATGTGATTTAGCAACTGAAGTATTTTCATAAACTTAAAATGCTTATAGTGCTCGTAAAAGTTAGAATGGTGAAATCTATTGGTATTGGGTTTAATCAAAATCTTTTGGATTTTCTCCAAAAAAAAATATAGTTCTTAACAATATTGATGAAGAAGATCCTTCAAATGAACTAAGATTTTCTTATGGAACAACAAAAAATCTAGAAGATAGAAGAATTGGCTCCAAG
Organism: Paramecium biaurelia; assembly: GCA_000733385.1. Taxonomy (NCBI): domain Eukaryota; phylum Ciliophora; class Oligohymenophorea; order Peniculida; family Parameciidae; genus Paramecium; species Paramecium biaurelia. Next base: position 234,285 of record JPFL01000029.1, on the reverse strand, counting down.
AGAGGTTAATTAAATACTTCAGAATATAATTTGGTTATATATCTATTGGAAGAAAATAAATGATATAAGCATACATATAATTGATAATCATTAAAATTTAGGTTAGTAGTTTTAGTATTATTATAATTAACAATTACTTTTATATTTATTTCAATAATGTGAAAGATGAAAGTAGATTTTATTAGATTAAATGTTAAAAAAATATGAGGAAGTATGTTTATCTAATAATAAGAATGTTTAGAAGGGATTAGATGAAAAAAAGAAAATTAAAAGTTAAAATTAGACATAGAATAGATGTTAATCAATCAAAAAATTAATCTCTATTTTTTTTATTTTCAGAAATCTTAATTACATGAAATTTGTATTAGATGAAATTGACAAATCGAATTATTCGAAATTTTATAATATGATGTTTAATTTAATATATTCAGAACAATTTTATGAAACTACAATGGTCATTAGTTATAAGGATTATCAATGTTAAGTATCATCTCTTAGAATTCTATAATTCCATAAAGTTCTGCTGTATACGTTAATTTGAGTTAACGCTTTCTTATATGATATTTTAAGGAAGCTTATACAGAATTATTAGATTATAAAGATTGAATAATATTTTAATTAAAATTAAAAGTCTTTATAATACTTCAAACATCTTTATTATTAATCTAATTAACTTCTAATTCTTCATTTTTGCCAAAAAGAAAGTCATGAGATGCTCTAAATACATCATATGTATTTTAGATGTCAATTCCAAGAGAGTTACATTAATTTCTTTCAGTCATAAATTAATATAAATCTAAAGAGTCATCTTCTTCTATTTCATGTCCAAAGAATTTTTCAAATGATTCTTTAAAGTGATGTTGCATATCTTTCTTTTCTATTGCTAAAAGTAATTTTGCAACTTACGATGGTCTTAATTCAGTTCTCAATTGATCAAGAGTTGAATCAAAAGATGCAAGTTCTTTTTAAATCAAAGATTTTGTGTCCATAATTTAAGTAACAGAACTTATTAATATGATTTAAATATACTTAGATATATCCTGATAATGCTTAGTTAACTTTTATTACTTTTTTAAAAGTATTTATTTTTATTTATCTGCCAATTTCAATTATGTTAACAAATTAAGATTCATATTTCTATAATAATTGTACATTTGTACTATTCATTTTAACAAAAGATATCATCTTGTTTCTTAGCTATCTAAATGATATAATTGCAAAAAGGAGTTAAACAATTTTCATTTATCTATCTTGCATAATGATCAATTAAAAATTATCTTTCTTGAGATGCTGAACCAAATTTTTTCTAAATAAATTAATAAAATACATTTAAAGAATCTATTATTGAATCAACATTTGCTTCTGAAGCATTATTTTATAAAGATGTTTAAAGATTGTTGAATAAAATACATTTTGTTTAATCTTGTTCTTTTTTCTAAGAGTATATATTAATTACATACTTATGTTAATTTAATTTATAAATTTTATGCCAAACTATATGTTTTATCATTAACATCTTTAAATAAATCCAATTATTCTGATAATTTTGTCACTTTATTTTCAAGTAATTCAAGATAAATTTTCTTTCTTTTTCTACTATTTCTAGCTGATTCTCTATTCTTTGCTAATTTGTCTTCCTTTTCTGTTTGAGAAACATAATTAAATTACTATTGACTCTAAAAAGGTTTCATTAATAATTTTTTTTCTGGCCTTTTTAATTAATCTAATTTTTTACATTGCTTTCTCTTCAATTTTTTCTTATGTTGGAGATAATTTCATTAATGAACTAATTTTTTTGATATAGGTATTTTTTGTATTTTCTTTAATCTTTCTGTTCTAATTTGAAGATGTTTAAATATTCTTCAAATTACCTTCAAAGTCGAAATTTACATTTTAACTCGAAGATTATTAGAAGCCAATCGGATCAAAATCATCTAACTGATTCATTTTTTATTTATATTATAGATTATTATATGCTGTATTAAATCCTAATGAAGTTAAATCATCTGATAATAAATTAAATTGTTATAATTTTTTTATAATAAAATTATTTAGATTAAAATTCATATTCATAAATAATTATGCAATTTATTGCTTAATATTTATACACAGTTTTTCAGGATTTATTATTTCAAATCTAATTTAATAAATTTTATTAATAATAACTCCATTAAATAAGGATACATTGAATAATCTAAAATACTAGATATAAAATTAATATAAATTTGAACACCTTAATTTTATTATAATTATCTTCATCTAATAACTATTATAATCAAAATAATTTACTTGTAATTCATTTGAATAATGCAAATTATTAATTAAGTTTTAAGTACAAAAATTGGAAAAGTTTTTAGAAAATATTTCAAATCTGCTTAAATATCTATCATATAAAGTTCCTTCGATATTTAAATGAATAAATAATATCTAAACATATAAGAAGACAATTTAGATTTGTTCAATTATCAATAAATATATTTCTTTTTAGTTCAATAATTTTATGGTCAAATATTGAAATAGAATTTTCTATTTGATAATCAATCTACTTTTAATTAAAATAAAACAAAGAAAAGGTAATAACTTAATTAAAATTGAAAATAAGCAGGGTGATAAAAATTGAATGAATATCATTCTGCTTACTAGTTAATAGATTCATATTGCTAGTTTAATCTTTGTGTACAACCTGAAAAATTTAGGATGGGATTTCAAACTATACAGAATATATAAGTACCCTTGTTAATCTTTAATTAATTGATTATCCATTATCCCTTATATAAGATCTCTTTTGCAAACATCTATAAAAAAATTCATAACACTTTCTCTTGTATTGATATCATCATCATTATCATATGCTTCTTGTAAAAGATTTTAATATTCTGGTTTGATTCCAAGTTGCCGATCTGTATATAAGGGAAACTTGAATTTAATGTTAGTATCAGTTTATGACTCTAATTCTACATACTTTTAAGTTGGCTTCTTCTTTTATGAAACAGTAGATTGTTAAAGAGATTATGAGTATTGATTCCAACTTACTTTTTATGTTGGTATATTCTCCTTGCCAAATTCAATCTTGAATAATGAACAATTTGGAGGTTCTGGTAACGGATGTAGGTAAATAGATGTATGTCGTCTTTCTGCCTTTGAAGATGAATGATTCATTTCTTAGATTAGTTTGGCGCACTATTAACTTAAATTTAAAAATATATTGAAAATCTACTAATATAAATTCCTACTATGATATCAGTTTATATAATGAATAATAATAATTATGTGGAGACTAATTACATAAAAGGATTTTACATTTTTTTAGAATTGTGTATTGTAAGGATAAATGGATTTTAAGAAGTATCTTTTTTTGACTGTAGGGATTGCAAAAATGAAACAAAGAGAAAATAAAAATAATAATAATCTAATATTATATTTGTTGTGTGAAATATTATAGAAATTAACAATAAGTACTGATAATCAAGCTTTATTGTGCTTGAAGTTTTGATGGAATATGACCTAATGGTTTTTGGAGTATAAGAGATCGTGTATGGATTGTAGAGTTTGAAATTTATCCAATCTTTTATTTTTTAAGATAATACATAGATAAATTTAGATGAAGAAAGATAATATGAGAATGTTAAAAAAATAATGATTTAAAGATTGCAAATAGAAACAAAAACTGAATATTGAGATTGATAAATAGTACATCTATGATTGTTATGAATAATTTAGAGTGAAGGCATTAAAAAGTTGTTTTAGGGATTCTCAAGTTTGTTCTATAAATATTTTTAATTTATAATATATAATATTTATATATATAATTGTATGACATCCTCTTCAAAGACAGATTAAATTTACCTGATGACACTTTTCAAAGAAATCAAGACTTCCGTCTTTAAGTAAGAGATAATTTAATGATAGAGTGTTTTGTTTGATTTTAAAAGAACAAGAATAAACATTTACTTAAACTGTGTTATTGTCTACAATTTAGTTGCTGTAATTACTTTATATTCCTTTTGCTCTTAAAGTTAATTATATTTGGAAAAATAATTAGGTAACTGATGTAATCAATAAAATATTAAGGTAAATAATGTTATATATTTTAGTTATTTTGAAATATTGTTGCATATGAAAGATTAAGGTTTTTCAGTATTTTTATATCTGTTTTATTCATTTTCTGGATTGATAGTTCTAATTATGTTAGGATTGACTTTATTAGTGAATCAATAAAATAGGAAAAATAGTACAAATTGGATAGTTTTGGTTGTTAGAATAAGTATAAAATTAATGATTACAATCTTATTTTTTCCTATAAATTAAATCTTCTTTGGAGTATTTATTATTAACTTAATTTTATAGTTATTAGCATGTACAAATAATACAAATGGTATAAGTGTATTAGTCTATTAAACTGATGTCATATGTTGGTCAAATGAACATACAATTCATGCAGTGTTATCAATTTTTATTATACTCTTATTCTAGATTCAAATAAACACATTTACCCTATTTTTGTTTGAAGCTAAGAAATCAAATACAGATGTGTTTGCATAAAGATCTGGTAGATAATTTTCTTTATTCCATATATACATAACATTATCCACTATGGTTTATCAATTAGTAGAAACACCTGCCTATAGTATAATCATAATATTGACTATGCTTGTTTTGAGTCTCCACTTTTTTTATCAAATAAAGTATTCTGCTCCATTTTATCATTAATATGTTCAGAAATTATGGAATGTGATTACTGCAATTAATTGTTGGACTACTCTCATGATCAATTTTGCATTTTTCTTAGAAGGACCCTTCTTTTAGAATTCTCTTCTTGGTTATGCTTTGGGTATTCCAATATTAATAGGAATCATTTTTAAATAGAAAGATTAAGAAATAGATCTATTATTTTCAAATCTTAATCAAGCTAAATAACCTAATGAATTGATATCCATATGTGGATATCTACTGACAGTAAATGAGAAATCAATCAAGGATTAACATTCTTAATTGTTATTAGATGCATTCTTAGAGATACATGAATAAACATGTCCCAGATTAGATTGTATAATGAAGAATAAATAGTTATTAAGATAAATTTAAAATAAACATCAAAATAGACAAATAGAAAACAAAATTATTATTAATGAATTAATAATTTAAATGCTTACATTTGGAATTAAGATGTAACCTCTAAATATAGATCTTCGTCTTTATTATTCTTTTTTTTTGATTGATGAAATTAAATCTCCTTAATTGGCATTCATTGAATTATCTTAAGCAGAAAATAACTCAATTCCAATAGATTAGTAATTCATTATTTATAGATACAAGAAAATTATTGAAGATGTTTAAGTTGAAAATGATGTAACTAAATTAGATACCAACAATTTTATTAATAATTAAAATATTTAAATTTCCTTAAATTAAAAGTTAGAGGCCTAATGTATATTGTAATTAGAATTTTTGGCTGCATTGGAAGATGAAAAGCCAGATCTTGCTAAAATAGATAGTGTTGGATTTAAAATATTAAGGTTAAAGAAATTTATAGATAAAGAATGGTAAAAAGTTTAGTAATAGAATGTATATTCACCAATCTTATATAAAATAATGAGTAAATATTTCTTCTTTGTTCTCAGTGATGAATATGAAGGTAATATGACAGTAATGAAGTAAGAAAAATTTATTAAACTCTAAATTAATGATCTTATTAATTTAGAATAGGCATCTATTGAATCATCTCCAATTATCATTTTAAACACTGAATAAAATAATTTTGGTATAATCAAAGATGTGAATATAGCTTCATGTAGTTTTTTAGGTTTTTCAAAAAGTGATCTTATTGAAAGAAAATTATCTGTTATTTAACCATAAATGTAATTGATTTCATTAATTTTTAGTTATATACATTATCATGATTAATTGATTGACAATTATTTAAAACGTGTTACTGACATTCAAAAGTCAAAAGTTGAAAAAGTCATTTTCATTAAGAATAAATAAGGATACATTTAATAATGTTCCTTATAAATAAAACAATTAATGACTTAAAATTAAGAGGTATTCTTAATAGGGAAAATAGGAATAGAATTAATCTATAAACCAATTTGTTATTTAATTTGCAATACTGATGGAATCATTAAAGAAATTAATAGTGCTTGCATAAAACTTTTACGTTTAGATATTTAGATGATTAAAGCAAGTAATAAAAATATTAAAGATGTTTTTCCTGATATCATGGGTAGAATACCTGAAATATTAGGTAAAAAGAATTGTATCATTTCTTTTAACATAAATACAAGCTAATTAAATCCTCAAAGATCATCTTCTATTAAATCATCAGGAATGGATAGCACACTTCTAGATGATTGTGTTATGGATGAATCTCTTAAATTGTAATGTTAAATGTAAGAAATCTATATTGATCTACCAAATGCTGGATTAATTGGATATGTTTTTAAGCTTGAGAAAATCACTCAAACATAATTACCAACTATTCACAATACTATGGTTGATAATTTTTATAAATTTAATTTTAAATTTAATTCATAATTAGACACTTATTTTGGATCTTATGAGAATTATATGCAAACCTTACATAAAATAAGTTATGATACTAGTTCTATTGTTTCATCTTAAGAAGATTAACATGTAAGATAAATAAATAGAAAATAAACAAAAAAAACAACAAGCATAAGTAATGGAATTAAAACTGTTAGATTGATTAATGGTATGCTTATAGATGTTGAGGGACTTTCAGAAGAAGAGATCTCTGAAAGTGAATAAAATGAATTAGAAAATATTAAATAAGAAACAAAAGATTCAGATAGTATAATATAATCAGATTATATCTTTTTAAAGACTAAATCTTCTTTGATATCAATGATTAAAAGTTCCATTATACCATCATTTATGAATACATTAAGGTATATTATATCAATATTAATTGTTGGTTTACTAACACTTGGTTATTTGCAATTTTTTTTTGATTTAAGTTATTAAGACAAAATAAAAAATGGATTGGACTTATTTTATTTAAGTAATTAAAGATTATCTAAAATTCTTATTGTTCAATCTTATATCTAAGAATTAAAGTTTATGAATTTAAATTATGAAAGCTTAGTATCAAATTATAATTTTGAGATGTTGAAAGAATCTAATATAGGGACATTAAATGAGTTAACAGCATTATAATCAAAATTAAGTCAAGCCAATTTCAATTTAGCTCCTTAATATATCTCTTATTAATTAGAATATGAGGATTCAGCAATAGAGATGAGTTAATCAAATGTAGTTATCAATTATACATTTAATGAAGCAATAGAGTAAACGTTAGTCAAAGCTCTTGCATTATCATAATTAGATCTTTCATCCTACACAGAAGATAATATGGATCTCAATTATTTTGAAACTAATTCATACAATTCAATAATTTATCACAATTATGTTGCTTAATTCTATTTTTATTACTATATTGTTACAATATTGGAAGAGAAATCATAAAATGTGCAAATAATCCTCATTTTAGTTACTCTTATATTATTTATAATGTAATCTATATTAAATATAATAATTTTAGTTATGTTGCATGTTCAATATTAATACTGAAAATAAAAAACATTAGAGATAATATCATAGTTCTATTATTATAAGTGTAAGAGTAATAAATGATTATTTTGAAGAAAAACTATGAATATTTTTTATAACTAATTTAGAGTAAGGAAGATGAAGAAGTATGATATCTTATTTTAAAGATTAGAATTTAGATTATGAAGAAGAATTGAGAAAGCCAGTTTAATATTAAGAAGAAGGTGCTTAAGATTCTTTGAAGACAAATGATAATGATGAGGCATCATTTCTAATTAAAAAGAAGAGGAAAAAGTTTGAGAATAGTCACACTATTTTAAGGAATATTCTAGTTTCTATAATATTTATTATTTCAATATTTTAGGCATACTTTATTTATTTGATAATAGACAATAATGTATAATTTATTATTTATAAAAGAGTCTTGATTCAAGATATAATGCTATTTTACCAGTATTGAATTTAACTTCAATAATAGAATCATATTTAAGATTTGGAGATAATTCTTTTAAATAAAAATATGTTGACAATAATTTTGTTATTAATTTTGGTAATTTTAACACTTAAGATTATATACAAATGTTAAAAAATATGGTATCAGATATTCACAAATAACATTCAGAAAACTCAATTGTATTGGATATTAGTTATGTTGGTATATTTGAGTAAATCTTTATTTTAAATCCATGTAATTTGATTAAAGATATTGATTCAAGTGTATCATTATCTGAATGTGAAAGTTTTAATGATGGAATCATCAATTAAGGATTATCTATGACAACTATAAAATACATCAAATATTTGGAATAAGCACTAAAAAATCCAGTGTATTTTACCAATATTAGGAAGACTTAATTAACTTATTTTAAAGATTCTTTCTAATACTTAGGAGATAAATTAATTGAATCAATATCTAATGATTTTTCAGTTAATCAATTAACAAAAGTATCCTTATTCACTGTGTTTAATTTATTAATGCTCTTTGTGTATTTTTTTATTTGGATACCATTAATAAGGAATTTGATCCAATCAATAATAAAAACTAGATTATTATTTTCATTAATACCAAATAATGATTTACTTAAGTATATAATTTATATTATGTAGAATAAAAGCAATCATGTAATATTTATTATAAATAAGAAATCCTATGTGAATAGTTAAATGATACTGATTTTTTATATAAAATTTATTTCTTAATACTAAGTTTTAATTATTTTAGTTAAAATTAAAAAAATAACATCTTTCAGATATGTATTTTACTCAACTCCATTGAATTTCTCTTAATTTCTGAATATTTTTCATGAATTTCTTGATCCTTTTGACTATCTAATTTCAATTCTTTCATTCGTTTTGACTGAAGCGCTTCAAATTATTCATCAAAGACAAAGCATGTTGAATTGACAGCTGCAGTAAATAGCCCTTCAGTAGGAGTAATATAGCTTAAAGGATATATATACAGAGCCTTACTCATATGTATTATATACGTTATTTTTTTGGATCAATTAATTCTCCAGAAAACAAGAATCCTCCATTAATAAAATCTGTTTGAGATAATGTTGTAAGTTTGATTAATCTGGATTTATTTCTAAGAAGGTCATTTAGTCTTTTTAATTCTATTTAAGCAAGAGGACCAACTTAATTTTCATACCATTTTCTTATGTATTCTAATAAGAAAATAAAAAGAAATACATACCAATTGAGTGTAAATACACCTTGAATTCAAATTCTTTATTTCTGATCATAATTTCTTTGATAACTTTTGATGGTAAAGCATATAAAAGAGATTCAACAGCTGCTTTTGCAGTGCTCATATGATTACCTTCAATTATGAGACTTTAATGAGTTATCATTGATCCTAATCCTTTTAGTAATAAGAATTCCATTATATTCATTAACTACATAACCTCTCATGATTATGTAGACTTCATTGCATGCATCACCTTTTGCATAGATAACTTATCCGAATGAATATTTTTTTTCAACAGCAACCCTTTTGATAATATCTAAATCAGTTAAAGATATCTCTTAAAATATTGGGAATTACATAGCAATAACATGAAAAGAGGGTAAACTCATATCATATGAATGATTTTCTAATTTGACAAGTTTGATGTTAATATCCTTCATTAAGACTTTATATTCCTTATCATCAATTAAGCCTCTTCTCTAAGTAGATTATAGATGTTCTATGGAATGAGTTAGGATTGAAAAGGAGGCTTTTTTTGTTTAAAGTGCTCTGACGATTTCAGGAAAACTTCCATTTAAAGTAACAAAGTAATTCTGTGCCTTTTCTATATCTTTTTTTAATTCTTCTTGGATAATAGAGATGGCTTCTTTATTCATAGGAAAATTGTCTGCCAATTTCAATGCTTCATCTGCACAAATAATAAATGAGGATGTAACATCATAGACAAGACCTAAATGTCTAATTAAGTATTCCCTAGCAAAATATCCTATCAGATATTTCAGTTTTATTTTGAAAAAGAAGTTTACACTACAGAGATTCATAAAATTCTTATATAATTCATCCCAAATTTCAAGATTCTCATTTAATTTATCTAATCCAACATCACTAGACTCTACCAACATTCTTACAGTTTATTCTTCACACAAACCTTCTTCATATTTATAATAATATAATCCTTTAAGAATTCGATACACTCTATATCTCACTTCTCCAAAAACATCCTGATTTGGCAATCCTTCATACATCATTTCTTAAAATCCCTTCTTTTAAATTATATGTTTAATATCATCTTCCACTTGATCAATTTTTTCAATAAAATCTTACTATCCAATTAGATTACTAACAGTAGCCCAATCAGTCATATTATAGAATTCATCAGTTTCCAATTCTTTTTACTAAATCCTATTGTATAACAATCAACTCTTCTAAATATTTCTTATACACTTTTTTTTTCACTATAGGTTCATCTATCATCTTGACAAATTTCACTAAGGCCTTACAAGTAGTTCCATTGACCATATTAGTGATTAAGGCCATAGCTGCAGCATAGAAAACAGCCAAATGTCTAAAACGATCAGGCAGATCTACATCAAATCCAACCATTAATGAAAGTGTTAATCCTAATCCTCCTCTTAACCCTCCATATACCAATACATTTAACTCAGACTTTGATATTGGATAACCAAAACCTATATATAATAATCAAATTATTATACATTTAAGAAATGGATAAAATATTAAAACCATTAAAAGTCTAGCCAAAATCATTAAGAAATAGAATCCAACCATTTTATAATAATCAGAACTCACTATTAATTTCTCTTCCATTATTTCTATTCCAACTATGATTCCTGCCAATAAAAAAACTAGAGTATCACAACTATATTAGATAAATCCCCATACAGTATGGACTGAATGATTTAATTACATACTTGAACTTTTTATTCAATTCTCATAGAATAAGTCCACATATAAGTCCTAAAACTAGAAAATGTATAAGTTGGGCAGACTCTTCCAACTTATTTTCATCCCTCCATAAATAGTCTCTTTATAATGAACCATAGTTCTCAGCTTAATTACCTAAATCATCAGACGACATATAAAAATAATATGATTTTTGTATGAATTATAAGTTTGTATTATGTTATTTTTAGAAATTTTATAAATTATATATAAAATATATATATGTGCTGTGCAACTTATATTATTTCATAATTCTTATTACTAATATTCCTATTGAACCTCTATTCTTGAGAACCTTTAATCCATAATCTCTTCGTGATTCTCTAGATTGAATTACTCTAATCTATCCTGCTTTATCATATCGATAGCATCATCAAAAACCAAACAAATGAGTGGTTTTGTGACATTGAAATCATTTTCCCTGGGTGGAACATAACTAAATTATATCAAATCATTACCAATAATCATTATATCGTTCGATTCCTTCATTCTCATCTTGAATACAACTTTAGATTTCTCCTTTAATTATATAGCCACCAAACATAAATTCAACATTTGAATGGACATCAAACTTTTTGAATTGTGCCTTTTGTCTAAGGAATGTACCTAAACGTTTTTATTCCATTTAACCTAATGGACCACACCGAGATTCATATAATTTTATAAGATATTCTAAATAAATATTAAAATAATTTAACCTATGGAGTTGATATATATTTTTTATTCAAAAGCTTCGGATTTTTGCATCAAAGATTTAAGTACATTCAAATTTAAAGAATGTAATACTGTTTCAGATGCTGCCTTAGCAGTAGTCATGCATTTTCCATCTCCAATAAGATTAGCATAAGATAATAAGGATCCTAATCCTTTTTTCATCTAATAAGATCCAACTTCATCGACGACATTTCCTTTTTAGACAATGTATATATTTTGACAGGTCATACCTTTTTCATAAATAATTTCGTCTGTTTGATATCTCTTTTCATATGTTGACTTAATGATAGTATCTAATTCTTCCTTAGGAACACCTGTAAAAATTGGGAATTCCATAGCAAAAGAATGGAAAGTTGGGATTTACCAATCAAAGACATGATTTTCAAGTTAGACAAGACGAGCATCAATATTACTTTTTAATTAATTGAATTCTTTATCATCTACAAGTCCATTCTTCTAATTCTCTTCAAGGTGATGTCTTTGATGCATTAGAACTGTGTGTGAAGCTCTTTTGGTTTATATTGCTCTAATGACTTCAGGGAATGTATCATTTAAAGTAGCTAAATAGAGTTCAGCTTTATTAATTTCAGTTCTAATTTCATCCATTATCAACTTAACAGCACTCTTATTCATAGGCATATGTTCTTATAATGTAAGTACTTCATTAGCACATGATATGAATGTTGTTGTTACATCATATACAAATCCCAAATGTTTAGTTATGTACTATTAAGCATATCCACCTAAAAATGTCCATTCTTTAGCTCTAAAGAAGTATTTGATGCTACTAAAACTAGTAAAACTTTGGTATAATTATTCCCATATATTCAAAATAGATCCAGTATGATCAAGAGCAACATCACTTGATTCTACAAGTAACCTAACAGAATCTTCATCACATTATCCATGTTCAAATTGTGAATAGTATAATCCTTTGAGAATTCTAAGTACTCTGTATCTAACCTCTCCAAATGTTTCAGTGTCAGTTAATCCTTCATAAGAAACTCTGCTCATATTTCCTCCTTGAATTTATTTGATTTCATTCTCTAATGTAACTACTTCCTATAAAAACTATTGTGATCCTACAAGTGATTTGACTTGATTCCAATCAGCCATTGCAAAATGTTCATCCCCTTCTAATTCTTTTATTGTGTCTTCCTAATTAACAATGATATCAGTCAAATAACGTTTATATACTTTCTTCTTAATAACTGGATTTTCTATCATGTTTAAATAATTCACCAAAGCTTTACAAGTAGTTCCATTAACAAGATTTGTTAGTGCAGCCATTCCAGCAGTAAAGAAAACAGCCAAATGTCTAAATCTTGGTGGTAGATCTTGATCACATCCAACCATCAAAGAAAGTGTTAATCCTAAAGCTCCTCTCAAACCTCCATAAACAAATACTATCAATTCTGGTTATGACATAGGATATCCATATTTCTTTAGTAATGGCCAAAATGATATAACCATTAAGTATCTACATATTATCATAAAGAAATAAAACACAATCATTCTAAAATAATCAGATGTATGAATATAATTCTCTTCAATCACTTCTGTGCCAACTATCATACCTACTAATAGAAAAACTGTTGTATCACAGAAATATTGAACAAAACTCCAAACTATATGAACTGCATGTTCACTCTCTGATCTAATTTTTGTCTTACCAAATGCACTCCAAAACAAACCCAAAGAGACAACAGCCAATAATCCACTAGTTTTAAAAAAACAAAATTCAGCCCAATAAAAAGTTAGATAAGTGAATACGAATGTCAACCAACCTACCTCAACATCATCTCCTACTATTCTTCTTGCCCATAAAGCTCCAAAAAATCCTACAACTACTCCTAATACTGGACCAACAATTGAATTTCTAAAAAAATTTAGTAGAACTCCTCCAAAAGTAACACCTCCACCAATTCCAGCAGCAGCTTTAGAAAGTTTATTGAAAAATATAAAAAAGACCATTGCTACACCATCATTTAATAATGCTTCTCCTTCAATCAAATGATTAAATGCTGCACTTGCTCCTAATTCCTTTAACAAAGCAACAACAGCGACTGGATCTGTGGCAGATAACACAGATCCTAAAGTGAATGCTTAATACCAATTCATATCTTCATCACTGTAGAATAGGAACAATTTAAATACAATTCCTAGAAGAATTGCTCCCTAAGAATAAATATCTCAAAAATACCCAACCAACTCCAGGTCCAGCCAATAGTAGAATATTGACCATTTGGTATTTGAATACATACCAATCGCAATTAAATGCTGATTCAAAAAGAAGAACAGGAATAAAGACATAAACAATTAAATGTGGATGCATGTGACTCAAGATACTAGCACTTTCTCCCAAATACCCAAGCGAGCTTTATAATAAACCTATCAACAATCCACAAGCTAAAACCATAGGGGAATAGGGAAGTCTATTTATATATTTTTGTTTTATTACTTGGTTTTCTTATTCAATTCCCTTAAAGCCAGACCTAATAAGATGCCAAGAGTAAGTAAATATGCTACATTTGCCGATTCTTCCATCTTCTCTTCATCTCTATATAATGAATCCGTGATCTAGGAGCCTTCTGTTGATGAATTGGCTTCACCTTCTTAACCCATAATTTAAATAAATTTATTTTCTGACTAATTGTTATATAAATGTATAATCACTTTAATTATATTCAATTAATATATAATAACTTTTTGATATCTTCAGCTGATAGAGTTTCTCTCTTTACTAATTCTGTAGCCAAATCCTTTAGTTTAGATTCATTAAGTTTTAATAAATTTTTGACTCTATTATAGATTCCTAAAGAATTGCTAGGTTAAAGATACTTCGAATATTTTCTTAACCTCCATATCTACCATATAATCAAATTGATCACTAGTTTTTTCTCTATCACTTTAAACTGAAATCAAGGATATTTTATCATCCATTCGTCATATTTTTTTATTGCATTCAAAATTGCTACATTCACCATATTCTAAATATCAGCTCCACTAAATCCACTAGTTTATCTTGCCAAATTAGTTGGCAATACCTTTTAAACATCGTATTAATCTTTTACAAATAATATGAAAATATCTATTCTTCTTTTTTTTATCTCATTCTCTACTAGAATGTCTATAATATTAAATATCCCTTTTTAAATTTTTAATTCTATGAGACTTTCTATTATTAATTATGATTACTTTCAACTATATATTTAATATTATTAATCTACTAATCAATCAATAATCAATGAGTAATCCATATGAATTTTTGAACTAACTTATTGTCTTAGGTATTTTATCTATCTCATAGTTTGCGATTCCTACTCTCTTGCAGATATTCTTTATAAGCAATACGTCAATATGTCATCTAAATAAAATACTTAATCATCAGCCAACTTAAATTACAACTGGCAAATAAATTTGACATAAGGCAATTATTATTTAATGACGGATAATATAGTAAATTGGCTATCTTAAAGACAATAATGGAAAGTTAATTCTACCTCTCTATATAGTAAGGATAATAAATACGTTGATAGGTGTGATAAAGCATTGATTAGGGTTAACGTTATAACAAAAAAATTTTTCAAAAAATAAAAAAAAATCTTCTATATTATCTATTTTTAGCTTTAATTTATAATCATATAAACCTTTTTCACAAAAATACAAAAAATCATAAATATTTTTTTCAATTAATTAATTATTATACAAGCTATGTAATATTTGGATTTTACATTTATTAGCAACTTAGAAGTGTTCTTAATAATGCATATTAATTTTAGATATTTATTTATTATTATTAGAAGTAACTAAAGTAACTAAATTAAGGGAATATTTTTATGGACATTCTTTCGCATTTGTCAAATATCATTTAGGATAATCTCCCCATATCTCGATATCCAAGTCACTACAACCATCTGATACAGTTATTTTCATAGATTTGATTTGATATTTCTCTTAAATTAGCTTGACCTTCATTAGATTGCAAATGAATAAAATTTAGAATCGTCTGCAAAGAGAATAACTAATGAGAGTCAACTAAAAGAATCATTTTATTCAAATTAAAATAGAGTATTTTATATTTCATTTGATTATATTTTATAATATTTCACTTAAGTGTTTAAAATACTGACATTTTTTATTGTTTCTTTTTGAAAGAAAATTGGTCCAGCACGCTTTACTTGTTTTTCGAAATTATTCCTTTTTTAACATTTAATTTTTTTTGTTCCTCCTCATATTGTGCAATCAATCCAAGATAATACTGAGTACTATTTTATAATTCCTAATACAAAATTAATTAATTGATAGTTTACATCTTTAGATTCTGATCCAGAGTTTCTCTTCCTCTACAATTCAATCATATAGAGGCAAGTTTTATACTTTTATTTCCTTTTATCATAGATCAACTTAACTTAAGATGCCACTGATGGAAATTCCTTTAGTAAGCTTCTAAAGGTTTCATAAGAACAAAAGAATCTAAATCTAAATACTTTTTTACAAATTCGTAGGTTCTTTAGCTATAGCAAAGTATTCTCTGTTGATATCCTCAAAGGCTTCGATCTCTCCAAAAAAGGATGCTTCCAATAGTGTTATCAAAGTATATTTATCATGAGTAACAAAATTCACTTTTCCTTTCTCTATGAAATAAATATCTGTTGGTGGATCGTCCTCTCTATATATAATCTCTCCAGGATGAACTTCGAGAAAGTTAAGATGAGGCAAAATTGTAGCTGTAAAATTATCATCTATCTTCAATAATGAAACATTATCTATCAAATATCTGTAACAAATCATAAGTAATTCATTACGTAACTAGGATGGCAACTCCTAGATCAATTTTTTTGGATCTAAAGATGTATAAACATTCTTTAGATAATTATTTCGATAATATTTATGTACTTTGCATTTCAATGCATATGGCAATTTAACTCGAATAGAAAAATCATTAAATAAATGCATTCTTCTCTCAAAATCAACCCATTTTTTATCAATATTCTCCAAAATTGAAGACAATTTTCCTAATGTATATGAAAAGAACCCAGTCCCAAAAATCATCCAAATTATAGCAAATATTCTTTCTTCAGTTGTCGTTGCCTTAATGTCTCCATAACCAACTGTAGTTAAGGTTTATAAGCTCCATTCAAAAGAAGCAATATATTAGTTATAAAGTGATGTATCTTACAAATTTGCTTAAGCAACCCAAGTGTCACCTTCAAAATCATTAAATTTGGCTAAAAAGTACCAAAAACAGGCAATTAAGTGATTTATTAGTAAGATTTTACCTAATAAGATCAAACCTTTGATTAATCCTTCATTAATTCCAAAGTAGGATAGGATCCTAGCTGTTTGAGTTTTATTCTTTACATTTAGATTAGTCTTTGATATTTTTAGTAGCCTTGCTAATCGATACAATCTTGGCAACCTAATTAATCGTAATAATTTATTATATCTTAAGGCTGGAGCATCTGTGTTGTCGTCCAAAAAATAAGTGATTGGTAAAACTGCAATAAAATCTATGATAAACCATCCAGTTAAATATTATTTTGCTATCAGAGAATAATCATCAATAATTCTTTATTCTTCATCAAAAAATGCACTTAGAAAATTTATTACAATATCTGCAAAAAATAATACATCAAATATTATATCAATCCAAAACCAAAACCCATCATTACCTGAATCAATCTATAATCAATATAATAACATTTACAAAACAAACTTTGAATGGAGTAATAACAGCTGTTGCTAATAATAAAAATATTAAAAGCATATTCCAAAAGGTTTTAAACATCTCGTCTGGATAAAACATATAGGTTTTTTTCTCTTCTTAGTTTGATTTAAAAACTTCATCTTCAATCATATTCATATGATCATCTTATCTAATGGCTCCAAAAATTTTCACTCTATTTTGAAATGATCTCATTATCCCAATAAAGTAAGTTGCCAAAAAGACTCTTCTCCACACTACCACTAACTTTGATTTTTTTTCATGACTCAATTTTCTATAAAAAGTAAAACTCTTAATAAAATCCACTTTTCGAAAGAACACATTAAATACTGTAATTTATTGATCCATCATTTTTAAATATAATGTTTTTTAACACTCATATAATATCAAAGATTTAAATATATAATATCAATGTTAGAATTTATATAAATAGATATTAATTCACAATTCTCTCTAATCAAACCATTATGATTTATTTTGACATAATATATAATTAATAATTAAAAGTCATAAAAATACAACTACATTACTAATTTATTTGAAATCATCATATTATTATATTCTAAATATATCGAATTATATTTACAAGTTAATCATATTTTATATATTCATTTCAATTTTATTTCCTTATAAAATATAAACATTAAATTGGAATATTATTTGATAAACTTTTATCATAATAACTATTAATAATCTATTTGAGTAAAAAGAGAACTTTTCACATAAAAAAAGAGGTTTAATAGAATATTAAGATTTATTGTTATTTTATTCAAAAGAATTTTTAGAAAACAATTCAGAATACTATATTATATTATAAATTTTCTCAATTAAAGAACATGCATATCAAATTTGATACTTCCAATATATAAATATCTATATGAGTATATAAAAGAATTAATATATTCCTCTCAACTCATCGCTCAAAAATATACTTTAAAATGTGGAGGACTAAAATTATAATCGAAATAATTTATGTATTTTCTCATTGAATTAAATCCAAGCAAAAATATTTTTATTAATTTATAATTATATTTTATAAATGGGAGCTAACAGCTCAAAATAAAATTTTGAAATATTAAATGAATACAATTTTCTCAATATTGCACAAGATGATGGATATGGAGAAATTCAATTATTTAGTAATAAGATAAAACGAACTGATTAAATGGCACTTATAAAATTTTACGATCAATCAGATATGGAAAAGAGGGCTAATATAATTCAATTGAGGTAAATAATAATATTATTTAGGAAATAATAAAACAATCAATTCTTTACAAAAATATTGGATTATTAAGTACAAACAACTGAGGATTTATGTAGCAATATAAATCTTTTACATGTTGGGTTAGAATATTTAGAAAAAAGCTTGCAAGATGACATCTTAAATAGAAGAGCTAATGATAGAACGTATTAAATTATCAAATACTCTATATAGTTATAATGAAGGAGAACTTTGGTATTTGACATAATCCATTCTTTCTGGATTGAAAGATCTTTAGATGAATAATCTCCAATATCATGACTTGCATCCAAACAATATTAGGATCAAACAAAATGGTGATGTTAAGTTATTGGAATTATGTTGCTTAGCTAATTAATAAAGTGCATATCAAAAAGTCTTTACATAATTGAGAGAGGTTGAATATCTTTCCCCTGAATAATTGTTTGTATTAGAAAATGAACGTTAAAATGTAATTATCATTATCTAGAGTTTAAGGACAAGTAAGAATATTCTATTGAAAAACAAAACGTATTTATACTAGGTGTTATTTTCTTGGTTTGCATAACTAATATGGATGTGAAAAAATTCTATAATAATTTTGCTTTTAATTCGGACCTAGCTAATTAAAAATTGAATAGTGCATTTGAAAAGTACAATTACTCTGATCCAATGAAACACTTATTAAAAGATTTATTGCAACTGAATACATATCATAGACCTACTTATCTTGAAATCTTAGATAAAATATCTCATGTCGATTCTAGTAGAATATCTCCAAATTTATATGCTTTGAATATGCAAGATTAAGCTATTAAATCAACAGTACAATTTAGAAGCTAATCTAATTTCACATAAGAATAAATTATTGAAAGTTAACCTTAATCTCTATATGAGTAACATAATCTTATAAATGATTCCTTTAATAGATAAGTTACATCTAATTTCTAAGCTAATTTAGAATCTGCTCCTATTGCTGAAGTAAATAAATAAAACAATTATGATTTTGAAATTGTTACTTAATAAAAATATGAAACAAATTATTAACAAACTCAATTAACCTCTTAAGTAGGTTTGGATAAAATTAGATAATTAAAAGAAAGATTCCAAGTTTTAAAAGGAGAATCTGTTTAATAATAATAAGCAGCCACCGTTCCTACTACTTTTACTCATTAAGATGAAAGTGATACCTATAGAGTTACAAATTAAAATTTTCAAAATCCATATCAACCCAATTTTTTAGATATGGATCCTGTCATATAAAGAGCTCTTCAAAAAAGTAGAGAGGTTATGTCCAAATGCAATCCTTAATAAACTGCTGATCCTTATGTTCCAATTCTACCATAAACAAACACCTCATTTTTTCCTTAACCTGGAATGGCATCTAACATTCAACCAATTTAGAATATATCATTAGGAAATTCTTCGCTAAATTAATATTATTAAACTTCATAATAAAATCCTTAATTATAATCGCAATTTAACTAATACAATCAAATAAATTAGGTATAAGTTCCAATATAATCATTATAATAATCAGATTTTTAAAAATAACCTACCTTTTCACAACCATTCTCCCCATACCTTTAATAGAATGAATAAACATCACCTTTGAAATAACCAGCAGCATCCTAATACATTTAATAATAAGCCATACCACCTCCATCATTTAACTAATAATAATCGATGTAAATTATATATTTAAACAAGGTACCAACAATATGTTAGGAATGATAGATTTTCATGAGTTGGAAATATATTAGCTGAAAAAATAGATTTATTATTAGATTATATTAAATTTTTATCATATTTATACTATTTTGAAACAATCATACATGATCAATAATTTCTAATTATTGTCTTGTATTTTTAAAGAATATTAAAGTTATTCCCTCTCCTCAGTATATTTTCGACAGTTTTATTTTCCTGTTATTCTACCACTGTCTCTACATACTTACTAAAATTATAATCCTAATTTTTAAGACACCTATCCACTTCTGTAGATTCACTAGTATTGACTTCAGAGCTCCTTTCTGCCATACATAATAAAGTTTTTGTATTTCTTCGAAATTCTTTCATTGCCATTTCTAGGTCATCTAAAACACACTCCTTTGAAACTATAGAGAATCCATTATTATCTTATATTTAGAGAAACTTTTAGAATTGACAAGTGAATTTTGCAGGCTCTTAGATGATAACAAAAAAAAATACATTAAATTTAAATCTTTTCATATGCAACTGATTTTGGCTAAATTTCTTCTTGAATTGATGGTTAGTCTTGCAAATTATCTTTTTTTATTTTTGAAAGTACATCAGTTTAATGACTCAAATACCTTCTATGATCTTTTTTATTTTAAAAAATACTTACATCCTTTATTATAGATAGTACCAGAAGTTTAGTTTAATGGGATTTTGAGTGCTGTTGGGTCTAAGGGAGTAGAAGCTGGTTCTGCAACAATTGGTTATTGTGTAGGTTTTTTTTCAGTTTTAGGTTAGAATTTAAGTTTTTCAATAAATTCTAAAATATGTTGAGGTGTTTTTGTTTAATCTTCAAGTATATTAGTGAAATTTTTGAAATGGCTGTTCACAATAAGTAAAGGATCAATAATTAAAGGAAGCATTTGTTTTAAAAAGTCAACAAAGGCTGCCCTTAAAAGCATTAATTCAGACATAAATAAAATTAATTACTTAATAAATCTCTTTTATTACTAAACCTTCATTAGACAAAAGAAAAAAATCAGTATTTAATTATATGAAAAATAAAACCTTAGTATTGCAGGGTTTATTTAGACTTTATGTGTTAAAATATTAATTGGAAAATAAATACAAATTAATAGGATGAAAGTTTATTAAAAAATAATATGAAATTTTGATAAAATACTACCTATAGGTTTTATTCATTATTTATGCTTCAAAGAATTTTAGACAATAAAAACAGGAAATAAAAATTGGAATAATTTAAAAACTTTTGTATTAGCTACTAAAATAGGAAGTGTTGTGGAAAAGAAAGGGCTACAGAGATCATTTGAAGATTCTTTGAATATGATTTAGCTAAATCTAACTTCATAATTGGTTGGACAAAGATATAATAAAATTATCATTATAAATTAGTAAGATTATAATGATAATAATTTATTATTTGATATAGATTATTATTAATTATAAATTGTTAGAAATAGAAAATGAATTAATTTAAAAGAATAAAATATAAATTATTAAAATGAAATAAATAAATATATAAGAAAGGGAAGAGATATAAAAATATTGATTATAATAGTTAATATAAATATAAGGTTTGATTAAATATAAATTAATTAATTAATACAATATATATATATATAATAATCATTTTTTTTAATTCCTTTTTTTCAACAGATTTAATAACTCCAACTGCAACAGTTTATTTCATATCTCTTACAGCAAATCTACCTAAAGGTGGATATTCAGAAAAGACTTCAACACAAATTGGCTTTGTTGGTATTAATTTAACAATTGCAGAATCTCCTGATCTAATAAATTTAGGTTATTCTTCAATTATTTGACCTGATCTTTTATCAATTTTAGATATTATTTAATCAAATTTACATGCAACATGTGCTGTATGACAATCCAAAACTGGACAATATCCATTTTATATTTATCCAGGATGATTAATTATAATCACTTAAGCAGTAAATGAATTACATTCTCTTGCTGGATCATTCTTAGAATCAGAAGCTACAAATCCTCTTTCAAATCTTTCACTGCTACACTTTTGATATTAAAACCTACATTATCTCCTGGGAAAGCTTCTGGATGATCTTCATGATGCATTTCTATTGATTTCACTTCAGATGCTATTCCAGATGGAGCAAATTAGATAACCATTCCTTTTGTCAATGTTCCAGTTTCTACTCTTCCTACTGGAACAGTTCCAATTCCACCTATTTTATATACATCTTATAATGGAAGTCTAAGTGGTTTATCTGTTGGTCTCTTTGGAGGGGTTATTGAATCTAATGATTCAAGTAGAGTTGGTCCATTATACCATTATAAATTGATTGATTTCTCTAACATATTATCTCCAATCCATCCAGAAATAGGAATAAATGGAACAATGTCTGGATTGTATCCTACTTTCTTTAAGTAAATTTTCATCTCCTTCACTATTTCATCATATCTTCCTTTTGAATAATTTACTGATTTCTCATCCATCTTATTTATTGCACATACCAATTATCTTACTCCAAGTGTATAGGCTAATAAGATGTGTTCCTTTGTTTAACCATTCTGAGATATACCAGCTTCAAATTCACCTGCTGGTGATGCAATCATTAACAATGCTATATCTGCTTATGTAGTTCCTGTTATCATATTCTTTATAAAATCTCTATGTCCTGGGGCATCAATTACTGTATAATTATATTTATTTGTTTCAAATTTCCATAATGAAATATTTATTGTAATTCCTCTTTCTCTTTCATCTTTAAGATTATCTAATATCCAAGCATATTTAAATGATCCTTTTCCCATTTTATTTGCATCTTCTTCATATTTCTTTACAGTTCTTTCATCTATTCCACCTAACTTAAAAATCAGATGTCCTGTTGTTGTTGACTTTCCTGAATCAACATGTCCAATAACTACTAAGTTTACATGAACTTTATCTTTTGGCATTTATTTATATTAATGACTTCATCTAAAACAAGTTAATCATTTAAAAACCTAAAGTAAAATTTTAATGACTATATTAATTAATTTTATTAACTATTAACTATATTATTAAATAATCAACTTTTAATTAAATTATTCATTTTCTACATCAATTTATTCAACTAAACTCTATTTCTTACATATTTTATATCACTATCATAGTTTAATATATTTAATATTGACTAAAGGTTAATTTTTTAAACGTATTTAATTCATTTATTTAATCAAGTTTAAATTTAGAAAGTTTAAGACTAAGAAAAAGATTTGCATATTGTGATATAAAATATGTAAGAAATAGTGTTTAGTTGAATAAATTGATGTGAAAATGAATAATTTAATTAAAAGTTGATTATTTAATAATATAGTTAATAGTTAATAAAATTAATTAATATAGTCATTAAAATTTTACTTTAGGTTTTTAAATGATTAACTTGTTTTAGATGAAGTCATTAATATAAATAAATGCCAAAAGATAAAGTTCATGTAAACTTAGTAGTTATTGGACATGTTGATTCAGGAAAGTCAACAACAACAGGACATCTGATTTTTAAGTTAGGTGGAATAGATGAAAGAACTGTAAAGAAATATGAAGAAGATGCAAATAAAATGGGAAAAGGATCATTTAAATATGCTTGGATATTAGATAATCTTAAAGATGAAAGAGAAAGAGGAATTACAATAAATATTTCATTATGGAAATTTGAAACAAATAAATATAATTATACAGTAATTGATGCCCCAGGACATAGAGATTTTATAAAGAATATGATAACAGGAACTACATAAGCAGATATAGCATTGTTAATGATTGCATCACCAGCAGGTGAATTTGAAGCTGGTATATCTCAGAATGGTTAAACAAAGGAACACATCTTATTAGCCTATACACTTGGAGTAAGATAATTGGTATGTGCAATAAATAAGATGGATGAGAAATCAGTAAATTATTCAAAAGGAAGATATGATGAAATAGTGAAGGAGATGAAAATTTACTTAAAGAAAGTAGGATACAATCCAGACATTGTTCCATTTATTCCTATTTCTGGATGGATTGGAGATAATATGTTAGAGAAATCAATCAATTTATAATGGTATAATGGACCAACTCTACTTGAATCATTAGATTCAATAACCCCTCCAAAGAGACCAACAGATAAACCACTTAGACTTCCATTATAAGATGTATATAAAATAGGTGGAATTGGAACTGTTCCAGTAGGAAGAGTAGAAACTGGAACATTGACAAAAGGAATGGTTATCTAATTTGCTCCATCTGGAATAGCATCTGAAGTGAAATCAATAGAAATGCATCATGAAGATCATCCAGAAGCTTTCCCAGGAGATAATGTAGGTTTTAATATCAAAAGTGTAGCAGTGAAAGATTTGAAAGAGGATTTGTAGCTTCTGATTCTAAGAATGATCCAGCAAGAGAATGTAATTCATTTACTGCTTAAGTGATTATAATTAATCATCCTGGATAAATATAAAATGGATATTGTCCAGTTTTGGATTGTCATACAGCACATGTTGCATGTAAATTTGATTAAATAATATCTAAAATTGATAAAAGATCAGGTCAAATAATTGAAGAATAACCTAAATTTATTAGATCAGGAGATTCTGCAATTGTTAAATTAATACCAACAAAGCCAATTTGTGTTGAAGTCTTTTCTGAATATCCACCTTTAGGTAGATTTGCTGTAAGAGATATGAAATAAACTGTTGCAGTTGGAGTTATTAAATCTGTTGAAAAAAAGGAAATTAAAAAAAATGATTATTATATATATATATATTGTATTAATTAATTAATTTATATTTAATCAAACCTTATATTTATATTAACTATTATAATCAATATTTTTATATCTCTTCCCTTTCTTATATATTTATTTATTTCATTTTAATAATTTATATTTTATTCTTTTAAATTAATTCATTTTCTATTTCTAACAATTTATAATTAATAATAATCTATATCAAATAATAAATTATTATCATTATAATCTTACTAATTTATAATGATAATTTTATTATATCTTTGTAGAAGTCTAAAATTATTTGTTGCATAAACTATTTCCAGAGCATCAGCTAACTCAGAATATTTTTTCAACTTTAGATATTATTTAAACATTATTATAAATTAATATCTTACCAAAACTCTTATTATTAAATTTAGGTTTAATTTAATTTTATGTTATCAGACTATAAATTGGAATCCACAATAAAGTCGATACATATTTGGTAATAGAAAAAATGGTCTTTTAATTTCTTTCTTATGAGGCTTTAGGAATTTCTTTGATTTAATTATTAATAGATTTGAGTTATAACAAAAACTAAGTGAATTATTTAGAACAAAATATTGGCGATTTAATCATATAATCCAAAACTATTGGGGAAGCCTCTTTTTAAAGAACTTTTTAGGATTAAGAAACTCTTATAGATTTGCTTTACAAATTGTGTCTTTTTTAAGGGTTCCTTTTCGAACTTTATAAATTTTGGATACACATATTTAACCTAGAATAAAATACGTAGCATCAAGGCATCTCAATTTCCAATCTTTAAAAAAATTACAATACTCATATTAATCATTAGAGTTATATGGTTTTAGTTCTTTTTCTATCCTAAGAAGAAGAAAATTAGTTATCTGGCTAGAAAATATATTGAATCAAATTTAAAAGTTTCTGAATAGTTTAAAAATAATAAATAAATTTAGTTTATAGAAAAAAAGTTAAAACTACAATTTAATGGGGGCTTGTCAAAATTCTAGACAAAGAAGATAAAGTAAGATTAAGAGGATAAGGGAGAGATTTTCTTCTCAAAAATTGGATTTCAAATGCTAATGGTTGTCTCAATATTTATAATTGGTGGGAGATACTTGCAAAATAGAATTTAAAACTTTATTTTAAAATTAAGCAAAAACTATATTTAGTTACATTTTAATAATACAAGATGAAATTAATGCATGAAATATCTGAAATTATAGAATACTTATACAATGATAAACAATTTAGTCTAGCATTTCCTGTTTTAAGGGAGAGTCTCTTTGAAATCACATAAGTAACAATGTTTCAAAGTGATTCTTTAAAAATTATTAAAATGAATATTTTTTGTCATTCAATAATATTTATTCATAAAAAAATACTTCAAAGTTCCAATTCTTCTGAGACTAAATATTAATAAATTCCCTAAAATAATTGTCTAAAATCCTCGTTTGTTTGGAACAGTTGTAATAACTTTTAACTTATTTTAAGTTATTTCTATAATAATATAAATAATTTACCATCAAGAATAAGAGTCCACTATCGTTGGCTGATATTAAAATGCAAAGCATATAAACTCTAGTGAACATTATAGTACTATTTGCTTCTTTACTTTTATTGTCAACCTTAGTAGTAAGATGATTGCTTTCCTCTTGGAGTGTGTTACGTGCATGTACTTCAATCATCATTTCATTATAAAAGTTGACACAATTCTTACGTTCCCAAATGATTGCAGTAAAATAAATTAATGCTTCATGTCGATAAGGCATCCAATGTATAAATGGTACATAGGAATGTGTCTTGACTATTTTTTAAACTTCAAAAGATCTTGTATTATTTAACAGATAACTGAAAATACCTTTAATAAATCCTGCATTTATTAATTACTCTTATAATCCATGACTCTAACATTTACCAATAGCCTCAAATAAAGAAGTTCTGACCATAGATTCATCTACTTAATTTTTTATTATAAGTGTTTCTTCTAAAGAAGGGCCAACAACTCTCTCAAAAATTATCCATTATTTAAAAGTTAGGTTTGTGTACCAAGTTCCAATATTTAAAAATGTTAATAATTACAAATATTAATTTATGTTTGAATCTATGATAGCAGTTAAACATTTCAGTAAATTAAGTGCACATTAAATCAATTTATTAGAAGAGTAAGGTCTTAATTCCAATTTAACTGCATATTCTAATTGAAGTTAAGATTATGAATTAGGAGGTTCTTGTAATCTTTTACTAACATTTTTTATTTATGATTAAGTGTTTTGTGATTTTACCATTTATGTTTAAGACATTTGATTATTTACAGTAATTTGTGATTATTATAATGACTAATTTTGAATAGCAATACTTACTTACTGTGAATGTTTAATTGATTATAATTATGATTAAAACTATGATTAAGATTAGGATTATTATTATTATTACTAAGTTAAAATAACAGATTTATCAGTTGGTAATTTAAATGTGACATTTTTATTGATTTTAGATTCTTAAAGGTTTTATTTTTATTATAAAGATTCAACAAACTTTTAATTTTTTTCTTACTCTTCTACCTTTTACCTATGAATTTCTTCTATTCTCATTCTTCTTTCTTCATTAACTCTATCCCATTCTATATGGAATTCATAAATAAAATCAACAGTATCTCTCAACCAAATTATAGAATTTTTAGTACTTTACATATCTTCTATATCAAAAATTAAAAGTGGTGAAATGAGTGTAATGTACATTATAAAATCAGCAAGAGATTATAATAAATCACAACATTCTTGATGCAATTGACCAAAAGTTAATAAATCATTAAAAATGCTCATAATCATTTAAAATGCATTACTTATGAACCTTCTCTCTTCTTGATTACTTAATAATTTATCTTTACTTGTGTATACTACATATGCTTGAATTTATTTAAGTGCTTGTTTAATCTATCCAAATATAGGTGGTATTTATTTTTTAGTTAGACTTCTTCCATTCATTAAAATGGATACTTAATCTCTAATTTCTTAAGTAATAGTTGATTTTGATTCCTGCCATTAATTACTAAGGGATTTAGACATTTTAACAAACTTTTCTGAGGATGATTTTTCAGGAACTAATAAATTATGAGTTTGTAACATTATTCTAACTTTGCTCGAATGTATTAAATCAATAGTATTAGGTAATGCCATTGTTATAATCTCATCATAAAGTTTTAAACTCAGTTACAGATTATTTGATTTTTTGTGCTCTGCTTACAAAGCCATAGGTCTAAACATCTCAACAAGTAATTATTAAGTAGAACCACCTAAAGCATATTTACCAACTTTAGGCCATTACAATAAATTGGCAATTATTTTATATACCAAATCAGGATCAGTCTTAATATCAACAAAGAGTCCTTAATAAATTGTTGGTAATGCGAAGATTTATTCAGCAACATATAAGTTTAATTATTGAATTTTGTTTGATTCTGATTAATTTGATTCTGTTGGTTAGAATGACAAAAATCGTTCATTAGATAATTTATTTTTATTAGTTAAAATATGACTAATAATAGAAAGATTTCTAAGTAAATGAACAGCATTGTTTTATTAATATTATTGAACCAAACCTTAATTAGAATGTTCAATTCTTAAACTTGTAGGAACTTCATTACGAAATGCTATAGTAATATGGGCAAACATTTATAGAACACTAGTTCTGAATTCTTGATCAGTAGTTAATTATATCAATAAATTAGTAATTCTACTATCGACTAAAACCTACAATTTACTAATTTTGTTTGATTTAATTAGAGATGATACATAATTAAGTGCAATCTTAACTGAAGATTTACTAAAAGACCCATTCAAATAATTGGCAATTTAAAGATGTGAATCTGAAACTGACATAACTTCACTATAATATTCAGAAGAGCGAGCAATTGTATTATACTTGACTGGAGCCACATTAACAGCAAATTTATTCATATCAAATGGTGATACCTATTTTTCAGTGCATAATTGAATGTAATTTCTAATAGCAACCATATTACCACTACCTACACCACTTTCACTTATCATATCTTTATAAATTGGAGCTACTATTTTATAAATGCTTGGAGTCCAATAAGAATAAAACTGATTCTTATCCTTAAATTCATGATCTAATTCATCATCTCTTGTTGAAAAGAATCCTGTCTCTGGAGCCATAAACATTTTATCACTTATTAATCTATATGGTTCACCAAGAGTAAATTTGACTAAAGTAGTTATAATGGCTTCTACATGTTGACTAGCTGGAGATTCTTGTTATTATAAATGCTATTAAAGTTCTATAAATATTTATGAAAATTGTTGAACTAATTGAGGCATATCATATTTATAATTTAGATGCAAAACAATGAAATTTAAAATATCCAATACCCTACTATGGAATAAATAGCTAATTAGATCTAATTTTTATTCATCCATAATACTGAATAAAATTGTTTAATTGAACAATTTAATTATTTATACAATTGATTCGATTTCAACAGGTTTATTCTTTACTATGGCTAATGCAATTTATCTAGAAGGTTAATATATTTGACTTTCAAAAATAATTCTTGGATTTTTATAATTAATAATTGGTCTTGCTATCTGCCTTGCATTTTGTAAATCAACATTTAAAATATTACTCTTTTAGATAGATTATAATTGTGGTCTATTATGTGGTTCATATTATAGGCAAGAACACATCAAATCTATTAATTCTGAAATTTGATTAAGCATAGATTCATCAGCATTGACATTCTTAAATAAATGTTTTATTTATGCACCTAATGATTTATTTTCCAATTATAAAATAATTTATTAGGTAATTGATTAACTTTTCATATCTATAATATCAGCTAACTCTTTTCTTAAATTCTAAAATACTTCTTTTTACAGTAAATCTCCTTATTCATAATCAGAAGGTTCAGTTAATTAAAGATATTTATCTCCTTAATAGCAACCAGAATTGCTAATAATTGAGGGTTTGTGTCCAAATAATAATTCAAATATAATGACACCAAAAGACCATGTATCAGCCATGTTGGTGATTTCTTAGATTGATTTACTATGAAATTCAGGGGCTAATGCAAGATCTTTATATTCTTATTGTAAAACACTTTCTACTAATAGTTTAATGTCAATTCCAGATTGAAATTTGTTGATATTGACCGATTGAATGCCTGTTAATTCACTTAAATGTACTTCATCATTAAAAATGTATAATATTTCAGTTCTCATTAATGGAAATGCATAACCATAATTTTGTATATCACACATAATAGATAAGATTTATCCTAACCATAATTTAGCTACATAGATCATTTATCCACTTAAAACTAATTAAGGGATTTTTAGTAAACCTCCTGTTTATTAGCATATAGTGTTTAGGT
Source organism: Paramecium biaurelia (assembly GCA_000733385.1). Taxonomy (NCBI): domain Eukaryota; phylum Ciliophora; class Oligohymenophorea; order Peniculida; family Parameciidae; genus Paramecium; species Paramecium biaurelia. The sequence goes on along the minus strand of JPFL01000029.1, from coordinate 203,775 downwards.
TGTTACCTTCAAGTTAAACAAATGAATGTATTTCAGTACCCATATTATTCTTTTTTTCACAAACACCATAAAGTTTTGATGTTTAATTTAGAATAGACTAAAATCTTAGCACTTCCATTATATGTTATCTTAACATTACTCCATCATAACATACTGTTTATAAAATAGGAACTGTCCATACACTTACTATAACTGGGGCATTATTTGCAGCTATTCTACCTAACATATAATACATTTGTTTTCCCTCAATTTATGGTATATGTATAGGGATAAATTAGGTTTCAGGAATAGGTGTTAGGAATACACTAGTTAATGATAATTACATCTAAGACATTTTTGTTCTTTCAGATCGAATGGTTAGATGTGGTTAAATATATTCAGCTTAGAATTATTGATTTAATAAATTGAATACTCCGGCTTAAATTAATTGGATATCATTTAAAATATAATTCATGATTTATTTGATTTTTAAATATATGTTATTTACATTAATTTGTAAGGATATTTACATTAAACCACTATCATCTTATTATTTAATAGATTCAATATTTTAATTAAATAATTCTCTTATTTTCTTAATGCAATACAAAACTAATTCAAATCCATTGAATCTATAGAAGATATTTTTCAACAATTATTTATCAATTAAATCATGATCAACAAAATTTTATTTTTATGTTCCTAGAATTCTTAAAATTAAATTTTTTTATATCATTCCTTATTATGTAAATAAATTAGCCAATCTCTAAAACTCATTATCATCAAATGGATGTCTTTCTCCTTCTAAAGAAATTAATCTATAAAATTCATTCACTGTCATTTAATCATTATAATTTAGATCTCCAAATTCAAGAGCAAAGAACTTTTACAATAATTTATTATAAACATTGACCTATTCTGCTTCATCCTTTATGATCTAATAACCTTATTATTCAATAACAGATAATAGTTCAGTATAATGTAAAATATTACCATCAGATTTAAAATCAAATAGTTTTATTAATGCTCTTACTTAATCAATACTTAAACAAACACCTATATTATTTAGTAATAATTAAAACTCTTAAGAAGTTAAATAACCTTTCTCTTAAAATACTGATTTCATTAGTGACATTTAATTTTAATTCAAAATGGCACATATATGTTCAATTATTTCCATTTCGTATTACCCTTTCAATGTATTTTAATGAACTCTCTACTCTTAAAATTTTAATACTACACTCTATTCAAGTGGAATTTCTTCAATAATTTACTCTTATTTCCCTTCTTTAATTAATAATTTAGACCCCACTTGTAAATCTTCATTGATGTTAATTAAACATTCATATATTTTCTCTAAATCTAATTAATCTTATTTCAATCCAAATGATTTAATCATTAGAGCAATATCTTATTCTTTATGTTTAGGAACTAAATGTAAGAAATCCTATAACGATATTGTTATTTATGGAACTAAACCATCAAATCCAGTTCCTATTTATTCTAATTATACAATTTCATGTAATATAGAAGGCTCAAATACTCTAGTGAAAAAAGCATTAACTTCTATTGAATTGTCATTTAAAGACCCTCCTATATATATTAACTTAATTAGATTTCCAACTTTTATCAATTAATCCTCTTGTGTTAAGTAAGTACTCAAAGCTCTAATTTATGTAAGTTAAATCTAAGGATCAATCATATGGATAGCCTATTCTAATTCTTCACTTTATATCCATCCAGATTTATTGAGATTCATCAGATTGTACAATTATTATTTATTTAATTAATTCTTTATTGCAAAACGATACAAATTCATTAAGACTTCTAATACAGGTTAACTCAATTACGTTCCTGGTCCTTCTTATTCACTCATTAACATTAAAAATTCTAAATCACTCATTTCATCTCCTCCATGTTATTCAAATATAAGTTTAATCTTCTTATAGTTAAGTTTAAGTTTCAAAGGATTAAATCCAAGACTTAACATCATATGAATAAATTCTCTAATAAAAATTCTTTATTGTCCAAAATATTTAACTGCACAACTAACTCTAATGTTTAATCTACGAAGCATATCTTAAAACAATTCCAAACATTCCTTAAAGAAAACATTAGCTTTTTATTAATTGTCTTCTAACATATAACTAGCAAAATCTCCCCATGTTGGTTTTAATACTTAAGAATTATCACTGATAGCTTCCATTAATAAATCAATTTATTGTTCATTCAAAATACAAAACTAATTAACAAATTCAGCTAATTCAATTTTATCTAATTATTTATCATATCTAATTTTCTTGCTTTATATAGTAGCAACTATATTTTTGATTCCTTTTCTTAATAATTCATTTACTTCTGCTTTTTTAGTATGATCTAAAGTTTTCACTCTTGCTTAAGTTTATGATCTTCTTAATAACGATTCAATTTCAGTTGATTTAACAATATTTCTTGATTCAGTATCAACAGTATTAAAGAATAGTTTAAGAATATCTGAGGTTGTATTTACATCTAAATAATTTAGAAAAGTGTATAAATTTTAATAAGTGATTTGATTTATTGAACCTAAACCATGTTGTGTGTATATTTTACTAAATTAATTTGGTTATCCTTTTAATTGTTTAATAATGGCATGACAAAATGATAATAATTTTTCACTTGTTAATTATTCTTTTAAATTAGATAAATTAGAATAATCTATTTATTTTTATTCTAATTCTTTATTTGTAATAGTTTATTTCTCAAATGAATTTACTATAACACTTATGTGTTAAGAAGGAATTTACTTTTTTGTTAAGAATTATTTTAATTAATCTAATGTCATTGTATCTGGAAATTCTCTAGTTTTCACATTTACTAAACTACTAAAAGCTTAATGAATTATTTCAATTTATCTTTCACCTTACATAGCTTAAGCAAATTCTTTATAAGTTAAAGTCTTATATTTTTATTTTAACTTACTATAATATAATTATATTTCTTCTAATGAAATATCTAATTTATATTTTTAATGACAACGTTTTAAACTCTTATATGTAATTTAATCTCCATCTGCTAATTTAATAAAAGATTCATTTAAATTTCCTAATTTCTTAATGGCTAGAATAAATGTATCTTAATGTTCTTGTTCTTACCATTAAATACATCCTGTTTATAAAAATGCTTTCAAGAAATTTTAAAAAGGAACTCTCATATCAACTTTCTCAAAATCTAACCAAATTAAATCCATTCTTTATAATTAGAGTTATATAAACCCATATTTAAATTCATCTTCAGTTATTGCATAATCTTAATGAGAATCACAAACTGCAAAAAATTCAAAAATTTACAAATGTGATTCTTAAAGTTTTTCATAAAATTATTTTACTTAAGATTTTATTATTTTTTGTTAAGATAAAAACTAAAGGAATTCTTTAATATTATATTTGATCATTTTTTATTCAAACATTGGATGTTTTTTAGTTTTATCCATTAAATAATTATTCAATAAACAAAATAGACTTTATAAAGATATATGAATGTTCATTCTATTGAATAATTATTGGATTTATTAAATTGTCAATTCTTAATTAGTTCCACTTTATTCTATCTCATATAAAACATCAATAGTAGAATCATTCAATACCTATAATCCTGATCTAAAAAGTAATTACAAATCATTAAATCCATAAAGTCTAAATGCTTCTAAGAATATTGAAATAGTTAGAACTTAGGTTTCATCTTAAAACAATTATTTAAATAATGCTTTTGCTTCCCAATTAGACATAAATTATTTGAAATTATCTAATAACTCTGATTATTTCACTTCTACTCTCCCAATCTAAGTGAAAAAGTTATACAAAGTTAATTATTATCTATACAATCCCATAAACAGTTTTTGAATAATGATATCAATATAAAATGATATATCATCACGAGTATCAAATAAACTAATAAAATCCATTACATTTATAGGATCTCTAAATTTTAAATATAAATTATGCTTCTCTTTCATCGTCCAAACATAAGGTAAGGAATCCAATAATTTTTTAAATTCACTTCTAGTTAATTAACCATTTGCATTTACTATAAGATTTTAATTTAACAATATTTTAAGAACAGAACTATTCAAATTCTTCAATGCTTATTAAATCTTCTTTGAAAATACTGATATCTAATCATCTAAAGGTTCTTAAGCTACTTTTTCTGTTCCATTAAATCTATTTTTACTTACTTGTTCCTTAACTTTAGTCTTCACAATTTAAGGCAAAGATTCAGAAAATAGTATAGGATTGACAAAATATTGAGATAAATCTGCTTAATTCAATCTTATCTCTTTTGTTAATTATTATGCTTCTTCTAAGGTTGTACGACATCCAACACAAGCAAACCTAATTATTTATTATTATTCAGTTGGTTCATATTAATTAAATAATCTCTTAAAATCAATAGATTTCATTAAGTCTTTAGATTATTACCATTTTCCTAATTTGTTTATTGTTGAAATACTAATTTAAGATCCTGCAATTTCCCAAATGGCAGTATCATAAACAATGGCTGTATTTTTACTTGCTATTGTATAATATTTGAGTAAGTTTGCATGTGTAATATCTTCACCTAAAAATTATGTTATATCATTAATTTCATTTTAAGTAAGTTATAACTAAACTTATTCTAATAATTAAAGAAATTAAGGTTAAGTCATATAGTCTTAATTATCATAATTATAAAATCTCTTTAAAACAAAACCAAGATTAATTCCACTTTTATTTACAGCATTAGCAAATCGTATCAATAATTAATTTAAATTATTTTACTTATCTTAATTACTTGCAATTTATTCAAATTCTACATATTCTTTAAAAAATCTATTGTAATTAAGATTGTCTTCTTGAGTTAAGGCTTTCCATTCTAATTAAAAATTGACTAATAAACTCTATTCTACCACTATATTATATGCTATGACATTACAGAATATAGGTAATTCAATGAATCCATTTTTATCATTATCTAATTAAATACATTATTAATATATTTTTTGTATTTATACATAAGACTGAGATTTTACAAATTAACCTAATTTGATAACAGATAAATATTTATTTTTTGCATCTTCTGTAACTAATTATAATAATCCTTATTAATGAGATTTACCATCTTTTTTTTACAAATTTATTTTATTTACAAAATTAACACATTTATCAATTAATTAATCATATGTGAATTCATTCATTTCTAATACTTTAATTAAAAATCTATCAACACTATCAAAATTTAAGAATGTTAATAATCCTCTTAAATCCCATGGTTAACAAGGTTATTAATTGGGTATTTTTAATCTTAAAACTTCTTTATTTTATAAGATTTCTTCTGCTGTATGTAATAAGTCTTCATAATCTGCAACTAATAAGAATTAATCACTAGCACTTAATTTATGTAAATAATGTTAGAATGATTAAAATGGAATAATTTTATTTGATTCAACTGCTAAACAATCTGCTAGAAATTTTACATCTTTTTCTGTAATATCTGGTATTTTAAGATCTATAACACAATCACAAAAATCATGATATGGCATTTCATTAACTCTAAAAAGATGAGTTAAACCTAATTATCTATAAATTAAAGTATTTTTAACTTTAGCTAAAGTATTTAACATTTTCTTTATTTATAATCCTTCTGAAATTGATAATAGTTTACTTGTAATCTATTTTATTCTAATTATAGATTCATCATTAAGATTTTCAGAATAAAGATCAAAAAATTCAGAAAAAAGTGCTTAATTTTCAGAAACAGCACTCATAAATTATTTTTTAGTTAAAATTCCATCTCCATTTTCATCAGCCACAGCCAATCTAGCTAAAAATTATCTAGGAATTCCTAATTTTTAAATTTCTTTAATTATTTAATCAGGACGTGATATCATTCTTAATTTATAAATTAATTTATCATTTTCAAATTTATCCATTAAAAATTTCAAACTAACAAAATCATTTTAAACAAAATCATTTAAATCTTTTTCATTTGAATATGCTTTAAATTTCATAAGTAATTTCTTAAATTAATGTTTCATTAAAATTTTATCATTCATTAATCTCAAAGCTTTTTATAATTCAAATTCAAGAGGTAAATCAATTTTCCCTTCTCTTACTAAACCTTATAATTTAGATTCAATTTAATTTTATATTTTAACTACAGGTTTGTACTCTTCTGAATATTAAACAATATATTTAAATTCTTCAAATGATATATTATGTGGATTTAAACACTAACATGATCTTAATAGATTATAAACATATGAGTAACTCAAAATTCCACCACAAGAATGAGAAATCTCATTCAAAATTTCTTATTAACATAACATTTTATTTAATGTTAATTATTTACTAAGTTTAATCAATTATCTCTTTGTATGAATTTTTAATTATTCTTTATTTAATTCCTTCTCTATACCAATAACACCTCTTGCTCTCTTTCCCATTAATGCTTATTATAATATTCTTTCTAGATCACTTTAAATTTAATTAAGTACATTTTAAGGAACAATTACATCTAATTATGTTGATGGAATTTCTAATGATTATCGATGAACAAGAACTATTTTAACAGGATTAAGTAAATTCTTTGAATTTTAACCCATAGGTATTTCTGTCATTATTATCATAAATTCTAAACTTAATAAAGTACTACCAAGTGTAGCATCCTCACTTTCAAAAGGAGTTTATAGTAATCCTGTATTAAGAGAGACTATTTTTTATAATTCTAATTAATGAACAAGAGGAACTTATTAATTTGTTGTGAATTCTTCTAATTCTTTGTAATATCCAGGTTTAATACGTACTTATACTTTAGATGATTATTATTGATAACTAACTGGATCATAAAAACTAATTCCATCAGTAGTAGCCACCATGATTAATTAATTAAATGATAAATATCCAATTTATGATATTTATGCATTTAATTTTATATTAATTTATGGTTTGATTGTCCAAGGAGGATTTACATCATATTTCAATGTCAAATCTCTATAAATAGTCCAAATACATAATTCTTAACCTTCAGCACTTAATAAACATCCTGATTCATTGACATAATGTAGAATTGGAGCTTCTTTATGATGTTCTAATAAAGCTAAGATATTTTTATCATTTAAACAAAAGATAGTTCCTCTTTTAGGATAATGAACTGATGCAATAACAACATTAAGATCATTAATAAATTAAACTTATTTAACTCTTTATTTCATAGCTTATGGTTTTTCACGATATTTAATTCTACCACTCTCAGAATCATATACTTATTATGAAGCCAATTAATCAATTTCTGTGTCCAATAGACCAAAAGGTAATGATGATAATACAAAATAAAAATCATTCCTATCTAATAAACCTACATTATAAACATCACATTCTTAAAATAATTTAACTAAATCAATATGATTAGATTCACATCTATATAATAATTCATCATAAGTAATAGGACTTTCAATTAATTTACTAAATTCTTAAAATGAAATTCCATTAGGAAAAGCACATACAAAATTTTATCTTACTTATGGTTTCATATTAAAAGATTCCAACATCTCAAATAATTATTTTTAAGTAACAATATTCTTTCCATCATCATAAGTACTAAAAAGTTATCTTAAATTAACTTTAGATATTTTTATTATATTTAATGCATCATATATATTATATTTATTCTTTTATTTATCTTTTAATATTTCTTCATATTATTATTAACTTATATAACCTTCTTCATCACAAATCTAATCAAAATATTATTTGACAGTTTCTTTATCAGAAGTTTAATTGTTAGTAAAGAAATGTAATAACTTACCTTTTTAAACTCTTGAATCTTTAAATTATACCATAAAATTAAGTGACTCTCTTCTTTTTTATTCTTGTTATTCCATCTCTGACAAAGTCATTTCTAATTTAATAGGAAATTTCCCATTAGTATCTTATATTAATTTTGTAGCAACTTTATTCATAATTTCATTCATAAATTTAAAATGAAAATCCAAAACACAAACAAAATTTACAATTTTTACTATATGTAATGATACAGATGATATTATATGGACATGAGTTCTTTAACTTGAAATGACTAATAATAAATCGTCACATTGAGATAAATGTTATGCATTTTATTAAGCATTTTGAGCACCTTCTCTTAAATCAATAGCTAATTCATGTCTATCACTTTTCTAAGACATACTCCACATTTATAATTACCAATTAGATTTTAATATGAACATCTTTTAATTAAAAATTAAACAATCTACAATAAAAGATTTATTGAATGGAAGTTTAGTTCCAATATTAATATTTTATAACATTCTATTTCCACAAATATCTTATGTATAAAGAATACTCTATTTATCAGGCATATATAATCTTTAAGTTAAATAATCATAGGATAAAGTTCCTAATAGATTTGGTAATTCAAAAGCTTAAAAAGGATGAAAAATAAATAAGTCTTTTATTGTTGGTCTCTTTTAAAAGGTTTATTATTTTTATTAAGTAAATATTTAAGTTTCAGCAAAATATACAGCTCCTTCAATACATTCAAGTATTATTGTTTTAGCAAATGAATATATGTCACCACTTTTAATCTTAGAGTATTCATTTTATTTTTAAACTGCTGGTAATGTTTCACTCATCTTTTCTTTAAGTGATCTTTTAGTCCCTAAAGGTTTAGGTTGTCTCTTATTCTATTTCTTATTGAATTTGCCTGATGCTTTTTTAAGAAAATATGATTGTTTCATTCTTCTCCATAATTTTAAGATGACCATACCAAACTTCTTTAGAACTAATTATTCTCCCAAATAAACATCAGGAAACATTAATTAAAGCAATCTTCCATAATCTACTGTATACATTCTATCTTTAAGACTAATAATGGAAGAATCAGCTAACTTTTAGATTTCAAACATTTCTAATTTTAATCCAAATTGATGTAAAATAGATAAAGTTTATTTAAGTGTAACAGTTTTCATATCTATACTGACAGTGGCAACCTTTTAGAATTCTTCCAATAATTTAGGTTTCAATTTAGAAACATAGGTACCATAATTGAATTTCATTCTTAATTGAATAGGACTTATTTATTGTCCAATCATTATTAATTCTTCAAATTTAGCCAAACTCACACGTGATGTGTATTAATTACTAATGATTCTAAATAATGCATTTGATAGTGAGACTTCCATAACTTAATTGAATAGAACATTAAGCATTAAAAGGAATTCTTTGGGTTCAATGAATTTTTCAGGGAATTTCTAAGTAAATTAACTAAAAAGTTATTTGACTGTTAATCCTGATTGTTGTAATTTCAAGAAAACTTTAATTGAAATTTATTAAATTAGTATTTCTAATTTTAATAAAGAGTTTTTGTAAATATTTGTTCTAGTTTCTATGTCTACCATACTAAAACTAACTCTTTTTCCAGCATTACCTTATTGTGTATTAGACTTCAATAAATCTAATAGTTAATTATCTCTTTCTTATATAAATCCTTACATATCTTCAGCTTATATATAATGATATAAGAATTTAGCATTATCAATTTCAGATTACATATTTAATATTGCCTTTTATTCCTATTATTTATTTTCTTTCTTCTCTTCTCTTACCTCATGAAGTGTTTGACGAGTAAATATTTATGAAAAATCTTCAATTGTTAAATAATTCTTATTATTATAATCTAAATAATGAAACATATTGTCTAATTGTATTTTTGAAAAACGTAATGTGTAAGTCATTACAAAATCTAAAAATTCAATTTTTTTAATCTTTAATCTATCAGATGCTTAAAGTGAGTTAATCATCTCTTATAAATCTTTAAATTCTCTCTTCATTACTTATCTTAATTATTCAACAGTCTATTCAACTTTAAATTAGACACTCAATAATGAATCATTAGATACAGTTCTAACTTAGATTTTACTTAAAAATTCCATATATTAGATTGAATTATTATTATTTATGTCAAAATATTTAAAAACAGTTTGCAAAACTTCTTCAGCAATAGGAATATTAGAATCCCTAAATGCTTATATAAATTCATTGAATTCAATATGTCCATCCTTATTAAAATCAAATATTTCAAAGACTTCTTTAAGTGATTTATCTGAATTACTAATTTTATCTTTAATAATAGCAAATAATTCTTCTGCATTAAGACTTGACATAATTCTTATTTATTTTTATACCTCAGTCATATGATTTTTATATCTACGGAAGGCAAGTTAAATAAAATTAGCAGCATTCTCTTCATTAAATTTTTGATGTATGTAAATGCTCTAGAATTATCTCATTTCAATTAAAATAGGTAATTTAACATATGTATTGCGAATAATTTATAAATAGTTTATTAATTATACTTTTGGTCTAATAACACCCATAACATTTAAAAAATCTGCAAATTCCCTCGTTTCTGCATGTTTAAAATTAATCTTCATGAAGTCTTCAATTAAACAATACCCTTTATAACATTATTATAATTATCCTTCTCTTTTTGGTCTCTCTGGTTCTAATGCTTTATTTTTCAATATCAATTTAACTAAATTAATTAAAATTATTTACTCTTTCTACTATAGTCACCATCATTACAATGTTTATAAAGTGCTAGTCTATTCAATCTAACATATCTTCTCCAACTAGTGAATAACCCTTCTTACACTATTTTAATTGTTGGTGCATGTAAGATATCTCTAATTTCATAATCTAAGAATCATTGTGAAAAATACCTATAAAATCTTCTTGTTTAGGAAAAGGAAGCTTATCTCTTTAACTGAACTGAACTAACTAATCATATAGGAAGTCCGCATCTTCCTTATAGAGATCATTGTCTAAATCAGTTGTCATTTATATTAATATTTATTATTTATTAATAATATCAATATCTCTATATTTACTAATTGGCGGCCAACTTTATTAATTGTCACTTTAAAATTCCTAAAATTAAACTCTACAGTTTGATCTAATCTTTAATTTCTTATATTCTCTTTCTACTTATTGATCCTATTAATTTATATCTTAATCAAATAAACTTCTTAAATAAATACTCTATATTTTTTTAAATCTCTCATATATGTATGTTTCTCTAATCTCTTTTCTACTAATTCTTTTAATAGATTATATAAAAGAACTCAAATCATATTATTTTTACAATTCTTTCATAAAATAAATTAATTTTTATGGAATCTCCCTTCCTAATTTGGTAGATACATAGAAACCACTCCATTGAGTAATTACCTTACCTAAGCAAATATTGTATTGCTGCAATTGTCACTCTAACTGTTGTTATTTCAATTATGATGCTTCATCATGTTCGGAGTCATTTCTAAATGGTTAGAAAAATCTCTAAGAAACAAAAGAATAAAGAAAAGAATGTTACTTTCAACTTAGACTTGAATCAGATACACTACTTTTATTGATTTGTATTTTTCATATCCTGTAAATTGGCTGCTCTTATTTAAATCTGACTATCTCTCTTTCTAATTCATTTAAAACTAATTATTCTCATTGCAATATCCAACCCTGTATTCTGCAAACTCTGAGTTATAAATAAAAAAAATTGTTTAAGGAACACTTAATTTTTTTAGAAATTAAAACTATTATGACTCATAAATGAATTTAATATTAATTTATTAATATTTAAATTATGAGTGCTTGCATTTATTGTTGTCTCATTTAATTGATAGCAGGTATCATCTATCCACTTAGATAAACTTATTAAGCATATAAATTACAAGAGAAACTATAAATTTGGGTTGTATATTGGATTTTGATGAGTTCAATATATTTATTAGAATAAATAACATTTGATGTATTATTCATGTATTTATTACTTATACCTAAATAGGATTCCAGGATATTCAATATTAAAGACTTTGTATGCAGTCTGGCTGTATCATGAAAAAACTTAAGGAGCTTTGCTTGTTGGCACTTTGTTAAAACCAATATTTAATAAAATCAAAGGTATTATGGCTCCATTTTAAGAGAAATTAGATATTCTTGAAAAAGTTAAATGAATTATAGATATATATAATTTTTCAAAGAACTATAAAAAATATAATTATATTTAATTACATAATGTAGTCAAAACTAAAATGTTTATGTGGATTATTAATGGAATTCTGAATTATAAATATACTCTTAGTAAAAATGATTCAATTATCGTTTTTAAATTCTACTCAATATCCTATTATAATTTATTGTTAAAAACAGAATAAAGACACCATAGATTATTTTATTTTAGATTAATGTTATATAATTGAAAATAAGAAATGAAATAAGAAATGAAAACTAAATTAACAAATTGAACACACTTCCAAGAGACTTGGTAAGTAGAAAGTAACTATTGGCTCTATTTTCTATATGAAATAAATATGTAATCGTCTTTATAATAGTAGTAACAATATAAAGAATAAAGACTTTCTCTATATTTTTCAGACTTATATAGTTAATAATTTATAAAACAATGTAATCAATTCTTGATTTCCAGGTGATTGAGAATTAAGTTTTTAAGGATGTTTTGATTCAACTTCTTTATTCGCAATTGTATAATGGATATATTTCAAGTTTAATGAAATTTCTTCATTTCTAAAGTATTTATATTGATTTAATGGCTATTCTTTAAAGATTTTGCATGTACTAGCTAAAGCAATGGTCAATAAAATGGTTGTAACTATGAACTTCATTCTAAATAATATTATTAAGTAATATCTTAAATTCAAATCCATAAAAATAATTGAATATTAACCCCCCCCTATCAATAACACCTGATAATATATGATATTATGAAAGTGATATTATGATTTAATAAATAATTAATGGTTTATAGTTTAATGAAATAAAATAAAAATATATACAATCATTGCCATAATTTATTGAAAGAAGTATTATTGAAGCTTTTTGATGCCCAATCCATAGTAAACATCTAAATATAATAAATTAAATAAATACAGTTTTTTAGTTTAGATTAGGTTAAAAAGTAGGTAAGTATTTATTCTCTAATTTATGTAAATTTTCTTATTTTTTTTATTGATATTCAAGTAATCTATCTTCTACTTTGATAGAATTGTAATTTTCAATATTCTTTTTTTGAATTTATGGTCTAAAGGTTAATGAAGAAAACATATCCTTATCTTTTTTCATCTACTCAGTTAAAATGTGTTCATTTCTTTTTTCTAACCAATGTATTTAAGAATTAGCAAATTCTTCAACATTAATTTCCTATTACATAGATTTATTTGGATCCTTCTTTTTAGACCACTTTTATTTCTCCTTTTCCCATTATTCCTATTCTACTCTAATTGATTCCTCTTCTTTTTATTTTTTTAGTACAATCTATGATTTCACCCATTCTTCTTTTTTTTAAATGATTTTTTATTAACGAATATGTAGTGGCACATAATATTAACATTCAGTTTTAACTCTTTGTCCTTAAACTTCCATAAACTCTTAACGTTTTTGCCTTTAATTTTGTACTTTTTTATTAGGAGTATCTTGAGTTGCAAATTATGTAATTTATTATTATTATTATTATTATTATTATGTTGTTTATTACTTTTTAATAGTATCTCCAATTTTAAATTTAATTTCATTAGTTTATACAATTGCATGACATAAACCTTATTTATATTAGACATCTTCTGCTGGATCTACTAGTTCCATGATATTCTCTTCCTTTATAATTTGAATATCCTATACAACATTAATTATCTTCTTAGCACTATTAATTATTATTTGATAATACTTTATAGAAAGATAATCTTTTAATTTTGGTAAATTGGGTAAAAGATCAACTTAAACATCTGCATCCTTAAACTAATATATCATTTTATAGTCCTCCTATTCATTTACAAGTTATTTTAGTTTTCTTTCTAGTAATTTACAACTTCTTTCATTTATCATAGGTCTTGTACTCATAATTAATTTATCTTTATTTTTCTCATCTTCCACCATTTTATTTAATTATTTCAATCTTTATTTCTCATAATTGTACAATCTATTTACTGTTTCTTAAAATACTAAGGTTTAAATGTTTATACATACCTTCATCTAAATCCTCTTAAGCATGTTCTACTTTACTCTATTTCATTTATTCTTCTTTTTATTTTTCCTCTTCTCTCTTTTTCTTAACTTCTTCTGCTTGTAGTTAGACATTTTTAATATTTTATTGTACTTTATCCATTTCTAAATTGATTATTGTAAATACTTTTAGGTTATTTTTACTTAATTGCAATTTCATATTTAGGAGCCTCAATAACTACCTTTTATGATTTCTTATGCAATTCAGTCTTTTTCTTATTGAGTGCATCTTTGAATACATTTGATTGGTTGCTATACTTTCCATTCTATAATTTTAATATTGATGCTCCAACTTGAGGATTCCTTGATGTCTATACTAATCTCTAAGGAGAGAGAGAATTGCCTACTGATTCTGCTTATAAGTATCTCTCCATTGATTATGATTAAACACTCTCTTTTGAGTCATCTAATTGTTAATTCATTAGCAAATAAATTTTAATAATATATGTTAATAAAATTACTTATCATTTATTATATACAAAGTAATATAAACATAAATTAAATTAACCTCAACAAATTGATTTATATTATGGATGCATTAAAATATATCTATAGTTATATAATAATATATAAAAATAATATAAATTATGAAACCTTTATAAAATTTAGATTTTAGTGAAGTCAAATTTGATGATGAATAGATACCAAATTATACAAGAGAATTTATGGATTAAATGAGAGATCATATGTATCATGTTAGAAAATTTGAAGAAGTGTAAAAAAATCAAATTCCAAAATTCATTCCATAAAGGCCAATGAGTGCAAAAACAAAAAAGGTTAAGACTCTTAAAGAAAAACATAAATACTTAAAAAAAAAAGAAGAACCTCCTTAAGTTATAATAAACTAATAAGTATCATCCTAAAATACTTCAAACATGATTAAATTTGGAAAAACCTATATATCTGAAACTATTCCTGTTATTCATTCTAATTTATTGATTTCTAGTTCAGATGTATAACTCACTAAATAACCTAATAGTTCTAAAGTATGTAAAAAGTAAATACCAAAATAATAACAGATTAATAATAAGTCCTAAGAAAAAAAGACTATAGATTAACCTGTTAAAAAAGAGACTTATGGACTTTTTGATTGGGATGAAGAAATTGATGGGTAATTTTATATTAAAGAAGCTGTCTAGTTACAAGAAAAAAATAAAAGACTCTAAACAATTGAAAAAGCTAATAGAGAATAGTTTCTATAAAAAGTTAAAATTTAGAATACACCACTATCTAAAGAAGAAATACTGAAGTAATAATAAATAGATATTCAATAAAAATAAACCAAGCTAGAATAGTTAAGATAAAATAATAATATTTCTTAAGAAATAGTACATATTAAAAATTTAAAAGAATAAGAAGATGATTATGGCAATGATTTTGAAGATGAAGATTAAATATCAAAATCACCTAAATAAGAAGATGATGATTATGGAAAAGATGGATTTGAAGTATATGATGATGATAAGATTGTAGGAACTATTGTTGAAGATAAAGAAAAGTAATTATAGAAATAAATTGAAATTCTAAACAAAAAATAATAAATTAAAAATAAACTTAATACAGATTCTAAAAGTACTTTAACTTAAAATTCTAAGAATAAAAAGAAATTTATGTATAAACCAAAGAATGCTAAAGAAAGAAAAAAGGAATTAGAAGGAATGAGAGAAGAACTTTAAAAAAATTTAATTGAAAATGATGCTGAATCTGCTAATCTATACAAGTTAATGTTAGATTCAAAAGAAAAAGAAAAAGTTATGATTGAAATTAATACAAAACGAAAAGATGATTTAGTTTTGGCTCGTCTAACATTACAACAATTATAAGAAAAAATTGAATAATAACTACACATCGTTGATGTAATAGGAATTTTAATATCATTAGGATTTGGATAAAAAAGAACATTATGCTTAATAAATTATTGAAAAACTTAAAGAAAATAGAGTAAAGTAATAATAATAATATGATAATGAGATTGAAAAATATTTAGCTTGTAAAGTGATTGCAAGATTGCTCAAAGGAAAGAAAGATAGAAAATTATATTAAGAGATAAGACGTTAAAAGTTTATGAATATGCTCAAATAATGATTATAATTTTAATTAAAAAATGCCATTATTTATAGACTATCTAGTTGACTTAGGGATCATTGTTAATAAGTATTCAATCTCTAACAATAACATCTTATTTTCCCTCTCTGATTATTTAAAGAATCTATCAGCTTCAGATTCTTTTGATATGGCATTAAGATTATATGATAGTTGGAAATTGTAACAAACTAAAAAAAAGAATCCAGGAAATCTATTGACAATTCTAACCAAAATAGCACTTAGAAAACCATTCAAAATATTGCAATCCTATTAAAAAAGTACAAAAATGTAATTCAGTCCTAATAAAATTCGAAATTCTTAAATATCTACTATTAGTGAATAATAAAAATATCAATCACCTATTAATAAAAAGACTTTGAGTTAAATGGGTTTAAATGATACTTGTGAGAGATTATATATGGATGGAATAATTTAGAAAGTGAAAAAGTATAATTATAATAACTGACATAGAGGATAATATGAATAAGAAAAATAACAATTAGAATTAAAGGAATGTACATTCAAACCAATAGTTAATGTTGACACAATCAGAAAGAATGAAATTGAAGTTTTCGATAGACTATATAAAACTTAACTAATTAGTAAAAATGATTTCTCTGAATTTAAATAAAAATAAGAAATTAGTTAATGCACTTTTACACCATCTATTAATAAGCAAGAATCCATTTCTAATTTTTAAGCTATTGAAAATAAGTTAATTAATATTTTAATTTTTAGATAACAACCTATTTTCGATAAATTATTTTAAGAATCTATTTCAAGAAGTAATTTAAAACAAAGTTATGCTCCTGTTCGAGAATAAAAAGAATTATAAGAATGTACATTTAAACCATAGATTTCTCAAAGATAATTAAATAGAAGTGGAGATGATAGTATTTATAATTAAATATTCTCTAGTCTTTAAAAGATTGCATAATGAATCTGTTGATAAATAATAAGTACATGCATTTTAACGTTTAGATAAAGAAACCAAAGAATTGGAATAATGTACTTTCAAACCAAAAATTAATACTACTTTTAATTTTTCACCAAATCAATAACCTGCTTTTGATAGATTATATATGTTATCAACAAAATCAAAGAAAAATCTATTTGATGATAGTCAACAAAAGTAAACCATTAATAAAACCAAAGATTAATCAACAATTCAAAACAATGAATCACTTTATGAAAGAATGAAAAGTCATGTTGATAAAAAGAAAAGACATGTTTATCATATTAAATAAGAAGTAGATAAGGAATTAACATTTAAACCCAATATCAATATGAGATCTTAAAATAATATTTAGAGCAAATAAACTAGTAAGCACTAATCTATTGTTTCTGTAAAGTCAGAACCAAAATTGAAAGCTACAGCCAATACATTGTCTACATATGTTTATAACACTAGAAAGTCTCAATAAGATAAAGAAAATAGCAATTTATCTATGTATTGTGAAACTGCCTATTTTTAAGAAGATCAAAAATTAAAGTCCAATATTCTAGATTTAAAATTATGAACTTTTAATAACACTATCATAAATTTGATAATTCTAAAATAGTGTCACTTCCTTAATATTCTGGTACAATAAAATTATATTTTTCTTAAAGTTTTAATGGAATGAATCTTCCCCCAATAAAATGTCTTCCCTTAAAACTCTTCACTCCTAACTTAGGAAGAGTTAATGAAATTAAGTATTATGGAGTAAAGAGATTTTGAGTATCTCCTTACTCAACATCCCAACCAGATGGAATGTCTACTGATAATATTGGAGTCTTTGTTGTCTTTAATTATTAAATAGGTTTATCATATGGTTCTCTGAGAGGAGGTTTAAATGAAAATCCTAGAATTGCATCTATTAACAAATCATATTTTTCAAAATCTTGCATTTCATAATGAATTGGAATCAAATTGTATTTACATTGATTGAGCAATCTATTAAAAAATGGATTTTTCACTTCTCTAAATAAGGCTATTTCAGATTAAAGTCCAAACTATTTTAAATGTCTAGCAGTAACAATACCATCTCCTCCATTATTTCCTGGTCCACATAAAACTAAAATTTTATTATAAGATTTTCCTTCCTTATTTAATTAAACAACAGTATTTGCAATGCTTTATCCAGCCAATTCCATTAATTAATCCAAAGTAAAACCTACTTCTTCAGACATCAATTCAACATCAAATTATTATGATTGTACCTAATTCAAATATGATATTTTGTTGAATTGCTACATAAATCTATATTATAAAAATTTATTAATCATATTTATTTATTTATTATGTTATAAGGTATTTATATTTTATATGATATTTTAAAGGTATGGAGTATATGTAACAATAATATTTATGTTATGAATTCAAAAAATATAATTGAATAATATTGATATAGTTAATTCTTTTGTTTGTCATAAGTATTAATTAAGTAGCTAAAAATTCAATAGGAGAGCAATGATTATTTACATATATATATGTATTTATGATTTAAGGTTGAAATCAACGAAGATTGTTAAAAATAATTATAATTATAAATAGTTAATAAGTTATTAATGTAAGACGGAGGGAATGTGTAAGATAGAGATTAATTTATGAAAGAGATGGATAATTTGATATCTTAAAACTAATTTGGTTAAGCTGAAGTTTAGTTAACAAAATATATTGAAAAGAATGAGGCTGACTCTGATGCTTTTAAAAAGAGATCGAATTTATATTTAAAGAACGGAAAATATATCTAAGCATTACATGACATAGAGAAGGCTATGCTTTTAGATTCTTCAATGCCTTGTTGTAAGAGTAGCTATGAACATTATTAAATAAAAAAGGGATTAATGAGAATGAGTAATGACATTTGATTTTATAAAATAATAATAAAAATTTATAATTTATGGCATAAAATTTAATATCAGCTATAGCTTGGGTTTCAAGAGGTTATGCAATAAAGTAGCCTAGAGAATTTGATTTAGATGAAGAGGAGATCAATTAGATGAAGTAAGATAAACTAATAAATAAAAAGTAAAAGATTTAAATAAGATTTAGTTTGACATAAGATTTGGGTAAAATACAAGAGTAAGATGAAGATTCAAGTGAAGACAATCTTCCAGTATTTTGTTAAGATTTAGAAATGCATGGGAAATAGTAATTGCCAGATGATGGATATCCAGTAGCTATAGAGGATTTGAGTGATGAAGAGAAAGAAGATTACCAAATTAAATCTTCAGATGCTTTAGTTATAGCAGCTAAGATCGTATGAAATCAATAAAATGCTAAATTTTAGGAAAATGAGTTTTCTTCATTGGAAGTGTATATCTATGAGGAAGAAAAAGCAAATTTATTTGTGCATCATGAAATTTAATTGTCAGCATTTCCATTAGCAGTAGAATGGTTACCAATTTAACCAGGTTAAGTTGAGAGTACATCTGCATTAAGAGGAAATTATGCAATAGTGTCATCATTCTTACCTGAAATAGAAATTTGGAATTTAGATGTTGTAAATGTGTTGGAACCATCATTAGTATTAGGAGGAGAGATTGAGTAAAATTATAAGAAAGTGAAAAACCTAAAGAAATAGAATAAGAAATCATATAAACCTGATAGTCATACTGATTCAGTCTTAAGTTTGTCTTTGAATTCATTTAAACCAAATATTTTATTATCAGGATCAGCAGATCATTCAGTTAAATTATGGGATTTAATGCTTCAGAAATGTGTGTTTACTTACAATCATCATAAAGATAAAGTTTAAATCTCTAAATTTAATACAAAAGAGGAAAGTGTAATATTATCTGGAGGTGAAGATGGAAAACTCTGTTTATTTGATGCCAGATCACCAGATTCAATTCATTAACATAAAATGTTAGGAGCTATGGAAAGTGCCTGTTGGGATCCAATTAAAGGATATTAAATAGCTTATTCTACAGAGGATGGAAATTTAATATTGTTAGATGCTAGAAAAATAGGTGAATAACCATTAGCTAATTTCAATGTTAATAAAAAGGCAGTCAGTAGTGTACACATGAGTTCTGGAGTACCAGGTTTATTGGCTACAACTTGTTTAGATGGAAAAATTAGAGTGTATGATACAGATGCTCCTATAAAGAATGGTTAATTACAATTGATAAGTTCATACAATCCAAAATTAGTAAGATTTTAAATAATGTATTTAGGAATCACTTTATTGTGGTCAATTTTATTAAGATTCTCCATGGACTTATGCATGTGGATCAAGTCAAGGGGAATTATTTGTTTGGGATATGTAAGAGAGTTAATAGATTGTTAATCACTTTAGTAATAGAGTGGCTCCAGAATAAAGACCAAAAGTTGAAGATGTAATAATTTCTTATTTATTTAATAGTGCACTACAAAAAATATGGATGATTTATGTATGAAGGAAAGAGAGGAAGTCTAAAAGATGGAATAAGAAGATAAAGAGGATATGGAAGAAGGAGGATAATAAGAGGAAGAAAATAATTGATTATTATATTATTTGTTGTATTTTAGATACTGTATTGAAATAGTTATTCAATCTTATACATTATTTTATTATTAATGAATCTAGTCTTCTAATTCTGATTCTTTCATTAATCTTATTACATTTCTTACACATGTTCCAATTACTTTCCCATCAGCATTGGTATCTCTATATAACAAAATAGTCAAATTATCTATAGTCGCTCCATAGACTGTTGAAAACATCACAGATATCTAAGCAAATTTGAATCTATAATTACGAAATAAGAAAAAATGAATGAAATCAAAAGAATATAAACTGGTTAATGAATTCCTATCTTATTACTTGTAGTGATAATTAAGATATAAGTTAATGAAACACATAAATTAGCTACAGCAAAGCAATAAGTAACTGATAATTATTCTCCATGATATTTAACATCTGTTATTTCTTTTAACTTTTAATCAAAAACATATTGAGATTTAGCACTCAATAAGAATTCATCATTTCTTAAATATGCCAATAAATAGGCTCTATCATTTATACACAATATTTATTATAATCTAAATGGAATTTCATAATTAATATCCTTCTTTAATCTCATCCACACATAAATCTTTATAAACAATCTTGGAATAAACAATAAAAATATGATTGCCTCTCCAAAAACTACAGAACCAAAGTTATTCAAAACATATATTTCTAATATATCAATCAATGATTATTCTGGATCATGAGAATCTATTTTCTATCTCTAAATTCCCATATGTTTATATACTTCAACTACCTTACCAATCAATAACATCTATTCACTTCCTAAAATTGCTAGAGTCATTACTACCAATTCAAAAATATGAATGAATCCCATAATATATGTTGTCCAATTCAACTAATAAGTATTAAAAGCATAATATCCTTATACTGCTTTTCCTATAGAAAATAAATTTCTATTAAAATATTATGAATGTATTTTACGTTGCCATCCAAACCCATACTGCACAGAAAATCAATAAACAAGCTGCACTACCCATCAATAATATCAAAATCTCTCTGAATCTAGATGGTTGACCTTCTTATTATTGAATTCCAGAAGATGAAAAGTCAAAAAAATAATTGACAATTTAAATCTTTATTCCCATTGTCTTATATGTCTTACGATTTAATATTAAATCTATCAAAAAATAAACACCAAATAAAATGAAGAATGCACTTGAGATTAAAATAATTGTTATATTAGATTCTTCTACTTACATCATACCTATAGCTTATTCATTTGTTAATTTTTTTGTTATCATCACTGGCTCAGAATATTAAGATTATTTTAAATAATAAAACAAACCTAACAATCCAGATAAAAATAGACCAAATATTGATATAATTGATATCACCCAAATAGCTGTCTTTTATAATTTGATCATGAAAAAATAGAATAATTAACTAGATTTATAATTTACTCAAGTCTTACTTTAATAATAAACAAAGTGCCAGTGTAGCAAGTATAATGACTCTTCCACTACTCATATCTGATAAAAAATTAATGATCTATGATTATTTTAATCCATCTTGTATATTGTTGAAATAATTAGATTTTTTTGGAAGGCAAACATCTATAAATGGTACTGAATCATAGTAAATCATTGAATAATTTGGATCATCAATTGATGGTCTATTTCTGCATGAATTTATAGCATTATTTGGATAACATTACAATTCCAGTGATTCTAAAGTATTAATTAATATAGAACCATCAGCATCATTATCTACTGCCAAAACAGGGCATTCCTTAACACATACTGTTCTGTCTAAATGTTTTTAATCTATTGGATTTGTAAAGTATATAAATTTGTATTATTCTAAACCTACATCTACTCCACACACATTCTCTATTAACTTATAAAGCGTATTAGAATACAATCTGAATCATATGGTTTCCCTAATTGATCTGGATTCCCAAATCCAAAACTAATGATTGTAATCAAATAAACTAATCCTTAAAACAATAAAAAATAAAAGCCATATTTCTTATCTTTTAATTCTTTATGATTTTGATGTTCTTCAGCAGCTTCCTTTAAATCTTACTTAATATAAGAACCAGGATAGTTGTTTTATTTCGATAAGATTGTTTCATCCATTATTCAAAATTATATAATATTTATATTATTATACGTTAACTATATTAAAAACTTATTTTGATATTAAAAGATATCTTAATCATTGATACATTCCATTAATTTTATCAATATTTTCTAAACCAATTAAATATCATAAATATCTATGATAAGAAATAATAAAAACGGAAAGCATTTCAATTTATTATGAAAAAATAATTATTTTGAAAATAAATGTTAAATTAATGTAATTTATTAAATTGCTTCTGATATATAATTTATTTAAATCTTGTTGATCTAATTCATAAAAAGTGAAAACATTTATAAAATAAATTTTCTTTTACATATTGTGGGTATAATATTTTTGATCATAAAAGATTATATATAATTTTGAATGAATCTGATTAAGATGTGAGACAATCACAAAGAAATAGATGATTATCAGTTTATTATTATGATAGAGATTAGAATTAGAAAATAGAGATTAAAATTATTTAATTTATTTTTAAGGAAAAACTAAATAGTAAATAGTTTCTTAATCACTATATAAATTTGTAGTATTATTTAATGAAACAATCATCAGGATCTTAATTTAAAACAATTCAAAGTTATTATTATAACTTATGGAAATGCATAATATTTTGGAAATATAATTCTTTTATAATTCTCATATTTTTTTGATTTTGAGATCTCTATGATTATATATAAATTAAAATAATTCAATCAGTTATTGGTAAATTCTATTATTTTAACTTCAATTATTATCATTATTCTTCAAAATATCGTATAAAAATTCTCTTATTTACAATGGAGTATTAATTTCCTTATGCTCTTTTTGTGGACAAGCTTTTTGCATTTAATCATAAAAGTCCTGATACATATTAAGACAAGTATGCGGACCACAATCATAATTATTTCTTTATTAGATACATGGTATTTACTTAATTGATGTAATTTACTCTTGGAATATGTTCATAAAGATTTCTATTTCAGTTTTATAGTAATTTTCATTTTTGCTTATAGAATCTACAATATTTAAAGATTTTGAAGAGAAATCTATATATAATAAGAAAAAGTGAGTATTTGATTTATTAATAGCAAAATACACTCTTGAAAATAAAGTTTTCAAATTGAAATTTATTGGTTCATATTCTAAAATATAATTTTAGTAAGTAATTAAATTACTTTAAATTCTATCTTTTGACATATTAGTATAAAGATAACTAGGACAAAATAAATACCTTTTCAAATCTTATTTAAAAAAGACTTTTATATAATTATCCATCTCAATATTTAAGTATTAAACAAATCCATCTATTATTGAGCTTGTAAACCAACTTGTTTCCTTTTTTAAGATATTCATATCTTTTATTTAATACTATTAGTTATACTTAACCCATAAATTTTGTGAATCAATTGTTCTTATATTTTAAATATTTTTATCAACTTAAACCAAATTTCCTTCTTCAAAAATTAATAGTTTTTTCCTCGGCATTCCTGTTTCCTAATTTTATATTTAAACCTCTTATTTTTATTCTATTGTTTCTTTATATTATTAGTCATCCTTCCAATCTCCATCATAATTAATAAACTTAGATTTTCCTCCATATAGTATTCCTTTCCCAGATTTCTTTCCTTTATTAAATTAACCTTCATACATTTCAAACTTCGGGTTATTATCCATATCATATTATATTTTATAATAGAATGCAACACCAGTATAATAATTATCATTATCCTCAACATACATAATTTTGTTCTTGTTCGCTCTAATATATTTATACTTCTACTAATTTTTATTATCAGGAGATGTTAACTCAATTACTATTGATTATTATTGACTTTAACTCTTTAATTCATCATTCTATTCCTCAATTCTTTTAATTTCATCCTATATAGGAATAGTTAAATCTGAGATAGATTCATGTCTTTGGATATCCATCTCTTCATTCTAATTATATGGTATTTAATTGTTCAATAAATCCTAATTAGATCTTATAGAATTTTAGCTTAAATCTTATACTTTACTTATTTCATTCTAATTGTTGGAACTATTACTTTCCACTTTACCTTCTTCTATATCTTTATCCTACTATTCTTTACTTTAATTAGTATCATTATTTTACTAGTTTTCAACTTGAGAATTAATACTCAAATTATTGTTTTGATTTATATTTTGATTAAAATAGTTATAGGTATTATTACTGCTAATAAGACTTTGATTTAAACTTCTATGTGAAATTAAAGGTTCAATTATAAAATCTTTATGAAAATTCTAATTATTTTTCCCAATATTTTCAATAGTTTAGCTTTATGACTACTATCTAAAACTCCAAATTTCTGTCACTTTTTATTTAGATTTGACATCATTAAGGGTATGACAAGACTATTATTTTTTTAGAATATTTTTGTTTCTATTTTCACGAACTTAAATAGGTATTGTTAAATTATCTGAATCCAGCTTATTTTATTGTTGGTTAATATATTAATCAATTGTTTATAATGTAAATTTTCTTTCATCCCCTATTAAATTTGATTATGGTTAGGATTAATTTATAATACATGTATGATGTTGGCGATTAAATTTTTCTTGGTTTTTTTATATCTCTCTGAATATTAGTTATCTTAGTCGTAAGACAACTAGAATTGCAATTATTATAATGATTCCTCCAATAAACAATGCTAGAATTTACATTTAATATTTTATATTGTTCTTTGAATTAAGTTTATATGAACTATTATTCGAAAATGAAAAATCTATTAATTAATTGTTATTATCTGATATGAATTATAAGATAATAAAATTTAAGTAATTTATTCAATAAGACTACTATCAATCATTGTTTTAATTTTATTTATTATTTTATGATCATCAATCATTGTGAATTCTTTATGATTGGTTTTTAGATATGATTATATAATGTGATTCAATTAAATATATTATCAATTTATTGAATGGAAATTATGTCATCTACTTTTCCCTCTAATTGTTGTAATGTAGAAAATCTTTAATTTATAATAAAAAAATGAAAAAAAATATATTAATATCCTGACTAAAGATTTATTTAGACCAGCTTATCAATCTTTAAGATGTTTACATAAATAAAATAATTGAAAAATAATGATTTTTAAGAACAATATTTATAACACTATAATTTAAGATAGCTTATTGTATTTTTAATAATAAAGGAACCAATGCCATTCATAATTCGAAATCATATATTGGAACATTAAGATTTGAATATTTTAGCTTCTTAAATTAAAGACTTTAAAATTCAGGAACATTTAAAAATGATTCCAATCTAGAATTAAATAGAATAAATTACTTTTCTTTCAGATAAGTATAAATTTAAAATCTACAAAATTCAACTGCCCTTTCATCATTCACAATCACCTATTCTTAGAAGGCATATTAAAATAAACAATCCACAACTTATCTTTCACCTTCTTGAATCAATGGTTACTCTCCATCATAAATATCAATTGTCTTAGGATCAAAATCCCATTTTCCTACAGGTTTAACAGGTTCAGTTATTTCTTATTATTATAATTCTGTTGTCTATTATTGTGATGCTTATTATGAATCTGGATTGATTTGATCTTATTATTATTCAGGTTATTCTTCAACAAAACAAGGTACAAGCAAATTGACTACTGCAGTGACATTCTCAAGTTAATTTTGTGGTTATTTGTATATGAGATTAATTTTCTTTTTTGCTTCAACCATATCTAAATCATGTTATGTAATTTCAGGTTTTTGATATTCATCCTCTATTGGTTGTTATTCAATTTATTCTGTTTATTATTATTATTATTATTATTAATCTTCTGCTTATTAAGGAGGAGCTTAGTCATTTTATTATTACTATTAATCAGCTTCTTCAGTTTTTAATTTAACTTCTGTTTTTACTTTAGGTTCTTTATAATTTACAGATTTAAAATAAATATCAAAGAAACCATCCAATAATTTATTTAATATTATTTTTCTAATATTAGATACATATTATTATGAAACATGAGATGCCCAAAATGGTGTTTAATTTTTAAGTTGATCAATAGTTGCTTATTTAGAATTTTTCTCAAAAATATATAAATCTTCTTCCATTTTAGCAAATGCTTCTTAAATAATTTATTATAGAGATGAATTTACTGTGATATTGAATGTATTACATTTATTCATTAAAATATCCATCCATATAGTTTAAATAATTGATTCATCAATTTAATCCAATTAATCTCCAGTAATTAGATCTAATCCTTCTGCCAATAAAAGAAATAGATCCAAATGTAAAACAACTCCCTTTTATCCAACCTCTGTAATACCTTCTTAGATATTGGCTTAAAATATTTAATTAAGGGATTCTGCTTTAGAGAGTGTGAGATTATAAAATGCTCCTCTTTATATCTCTCTTTTTTCTTTTAATGCTCTTCTTCTTTTGATTTCTGCCTTTCTCTTTTTACGTTCTTCAATTTCAATTCTGATTCTTTCCCTCTCATCTAAGATAGCTCTTCTTCTTTGTTATTCTTATTGATAAAAACTTTAATGTTATTATGTAATTGGTGTTTATACTTCATCCAAGAGATGATTAATATTATCAAGACAATTTTAATTGCTTTCACAATTCTATTTTATTCTTTGAATTAACCATGGCAATGAATGAACTTTTAATTCTAATAAATGATCATTTTTCAATAATCCCAAATTTTCAAGATCCTTAAGAATTCTATAATTCACTCCTTTCACAATATTTTTAGATAGAGTTCTTGCTATGAACTTTTATTATGACAATTTCATCTAATCCTAATATAATTTGTGTTACAAAACTCTTCTTTCCTAAGTAAATTATCATTATAATTATATACTCTTTCTTCTTTTCTTCTAACATATGCTGCTTCCATTCTCTAAGTCACCATTAATTCAGCATTTCGTTTTTTTTCAAAGGCAGCCTTCTATATTCTCAGCTCTTCCCTTTCTGATTCCTCAATCAATTCCATCCTTGCCTATTCTACTGATTTGCCAACTAAAACTTATAAGACTGGCTCCACTTCTAAAATGTAATCAAACAAATCAGGCTCATAGGATTCAATCTATGTTTCCACATCTATTCCATTAGGTAATGGCTTATATTCCGGAGTTGGCTTGACTATTAAGTTACACATACAGGTCGATCAATATAATAATCTGGTTTTATTTTTGATTCATCATCAGGAAGGTCTGTGAGTTCCTCATACATATCTTAATCTCTGTATTTTGGGTGAGATACTTATGGCTCAGCTTCAAACTAATAAACATTTGCTTATGCTTGCATATTATTTAAATTAATAACTGATGCATATATATTATCAGAAACAATCATTCTTTCTATTACAACATTTACACTTCCTACTGAAAGATTAATCTACTCTACTCAATCCTTTCATATTTCACTAATATATAATAATCAAAAATCCCATGGCTTTAAATATTATAATTAATTTTATCAAAACATAAAGTGGCTTTCATATTTAATCATTCTTTTGATTTTTTGTAACTAAGGGTTGACAAATAGTAAATTGCAGTCTTATTTTATAGTAACTATTTTCAAATGACTCTCTGAATTTCAGAATTATTATATGATAATCAGAATGATTTTATGTTTGCTTTTAATTTCCTCATATTTAGGTAGAAACATAAAAATAAGATTCAATTTATAGGATTTGTAATTATATTTTAAACTTATGGATGATTATAAATAAAGATAGATTGATATTAATATTTTCTATAATTTATGATTTTGAACCTAATTGTATTACTTTTATTAAAGATTTATTGAATGAGTCCTTCAATTTATATAAGTTTATAAATTCATTAAGATTTCTTCATTCTATAAAATATATTTAAAATCAAAATTCTATCAAACATATACTAAAATTCTTGTTTATTTATTAAAATCATTGATAAAAATTATAGATATTTTTAACTTAAAATGTAAAATCAATATGGATGGAACTTGCTGCAAACTCCTTTATTCTTCGAGATTACATAGAATGTAACTTAATTATCCCTAGCTGACTTGCCTCCAGAAGCCCGAAAGGTTAAGCTGCATATATGGATGCAATCTGGGGGTTGTGAGTCTAGTGGACATGTTACTTGGAGTTTATTTACAAAGGTAGATATTATCAAAGTACATGCATATGCATATGATCAAAATGCTTGGTCTTTTTATAGTGATAATTGTGCCATAAGACTGGACGAGAGAAAAATTATTGAAGTGAGTAGAAGTGGCAATTTTCCTTAATATCATTTTGGAATTTATGTAGAAGTTTTAGGATACAAGTGAAAAATTCATATACATTTATTTTATAATGCAATATAATTTATAGAATTTTTCTTTTTGAATTATCCAGATCTGTTCTAATGTTCAGCCTCTTTAAGTAGAAGGTTGTTAAACGAGTTAAAACAAAACTTTCATTTAGCAATCTCCCATAATTATTTTCTAAACTAAGGATATTTTTCAAGAATATTCTTTTATACATCAAAGGAATCTGATGAAGTAAGAGGGAACAATATTAATTAATTTTAAAAATAATCTATCTGATACTAATAGGAGGTACCATGTTCTATAAAAAACCCATTCAGATTTTTGCATAGTTCCATTTATTATAAAATTTAATATATTTATTGAATTTTTCTTTAATTGTGAACAAATATGTTTTTATCTTACTAGCTCAATCAGTTATAAGTTTGGCCTATCTTAAGAGCTAGATCAGTTTTATTACAAATTCTTACTGATATTTACAACTATCTTAACTAATTAATGCAACATAAAATTTATATGTGAAAAGATATTTAGACCTAGTAATATTTTGAGTGCATTACATATATTTTAATTAGATTCCTTCATAAACTTAAGAATTCATAATCAGAACGAATTCTAAGGATCTGACTGAATTTATTCCCTTTTTTTCTACATATTTGTACATTAAAACTGAATTAATCTCATCAATACTTATTCAACCAATTATAAATACCTGCATGTTTATTGTATTTACCTATGTCTTTTATACAGTTACAGTATTTATATCTCATAACACCACTAAGATTTAAGAATCATAAAAATTATGGAAAAGATTTAGGAAAAGTATTAAGAATAAATTTAATGTAAAACTTTGCAATAATAAAAGTGATAAAAAGAAATAAATAAGGTTAAAAGGAACCTATATCATGGTAAAGAAGTAGATAATAAACTAATCAATTAGAAACTAAAAATGAATCTGAATTTATTTATTCTGATATTGAAAAAGAATATAAATGTTCTATCATTGATGGATTTAATCTATTAAAATGTCCACTTAAAAATATAGAACATAATATTACAATTACAGATGAAGATCAATAGCTCAGTTAATTCAGTGTTAAAAACTATTATAGGAAACTAAAATAAGTTAATTGAATTCATTAAAAGAATTAGATAGATAAGGAGTAAAATAACAAAAATGTTAGCCAAATTTAAATTTTATATATTTTATCAATAAATACAACTTATGTTAAATTAATTTTAATTTTTATTGATCCTTCTTTTTATTTAGAAATAAAAGATTACCTTAACATAGTTCAAATTAATCCATTTATAAAAATTGATTAGAAATCCAAATATATATATTAATATAATGAGTTGATACTGATCTTATAAGTACGATATCAAAATTATGTTTAGATGACTGGAGCAACAAAAAGTAAACTTGTACAATTGGTAAAATAATAATAAATCAATAATATTAACAATGAAATTATTATTTTTGTTTCTCTTTGCAAGTTGTTTCGTATTTGCTTCAGGTAATAATATTGATTCAAATACTAATGGAGATGAAGCATTGGAAAATATAAAGAAATTAGAGGATTAGGAATCAGAAGCAATAAATTCAGTCTAGAATCCGAATCCATAAAAAAATCCTAATGAGTAAAACGAAACCGGTTAAAAAGAAGAAGAGAAAGAATCAATAGATAGTGAAGAATTGGCAGATATTATTGAAGATGCAGAAGAAAATATAATTGATTTACTAGATGCATTAAGACCATTATTTGGGGTAAATAATGCATAGACTTACATAATAGCTTAGATTTGGTGATAAAGATAGAGATAGTGATGGTTAAGTAATTGAAGATCAAACAGAATAAGAAAATGATGATATTCAATAGTAAACTCAAACTTTGGAGGATACTATTGAAGATGTAATATAGAAGGTTGAGGTTGATCCTTTAATGTTAAAATGGGATTAATTGATGAATGATTTTGATCCTGAAGATTTACTTACTTTTGAATTACAATCTGGAGCTACAGAAGTATTTTAAATTAATAACTAATAATAGATTCTGTGTGAAACAATTAAGAAGCCAACTGCTGTAAGAGGAGCATATTTTATTCCATAATTCAGATAGGATCAAAAGATTGATTTCTACATTAAGACTGCTAATAATACATTGTTATATTCAAAAGAAAGAGTTCAAGAGGGTATTTTTAAAATCGATATTCCAGAAAAAGGAGAATATAAATTTATTTTCACAAATAAAAGAGTATTCTACATTATATTTTTAGACCAAAGAACCATTAATAATAACTTTTGCAATTGATGTTCATGATTCTCATTAAGAATTCCTTAAATTGGGTGATTTAGACCCTCTAACTTTTAGGATTGAAAGATTATCCACAGCTATGAGGGTAAATTACATTAATATCAAATCAGGATAATTATTTTTATGATAAGATAGCTGCTTAATAATTTGAAGGAGGATTGAGAGAGGTCTAAAATGCTAACAATAAATTGTTACTCTTCAGCTTGATTGAAGTTATTGGTATTATTGCAATTACAGGATGGTAAGTCTTTTACCTTAAAAGAATTTTGAGTAATTAGAGAATTATATGATTATATAATCTGTTGTATTGAAACTTTAAATTTAATATATATTCCAATTAAATATATGTAAATCAATAGAATTGTAAATCATTGCTATCATCAATTAAAATCTTTTTTTAAAGATTGCATCTTTTAATAATTGTTAATTTATTAATCCACATTATAATGCGGAAAATACTCTTCAAATGAATTGATTTTATCAAAAAATTCCAAGAAATTGTACTCTATTGATATTCTTCTATTAAAATTATCTTAATTTTCAATCATACTATTAACCATTGTTAGATTCTTCCTTTATTCTCTATTTTTAAGTTCAGATTTTAAATCAGTTTAATAACGTTAAAATTATTATAATTAATCCTTTTTTAATGAGTTTTAATTAAATCTTTTCTTTGTTTATAAGTAACTATCTTGTACTCTTTGTAAATGTTAATTATTTTATTAAGATAATTGATCTTCTGTTTAATCAAGCCTTTAAAATTTAGATTGTGCTACTTCTTTGATTTCATTAACAAATATTTTTTTGCTGCTTATGCTGCTACCTACTCCTTGAGATTATATAAAAAATTCAGAATCCACTTTCTTTGACTATAATGTTTAACCACTATGTGAATAGTTAATATAAGGAACAGAACTTATTTCTAATTAATTTATGAAATTGTTGTTGTTCTAACTTTATAAAGAGTTGAAAGATGGTAAAACCTTTTAAAATGATTCTACTTTATCATATTCTTCAGAGTTTATAGATTCAGAGTCATCCTTTACATCGATTTAAACTTAAGTAATAACCTTTCTCTTCTTTACTTGTGCTTACTAATTAATAATAAAAGATAGTTACTCTTCTAAAATCAATAACTCTATTTTAATCTTTATTTAAAATATAACTATGAATAACTTTGACTTTATTAGGCTTGTAATTTACAATTGGACATTCAGTAATATCATGTTCTTTAAGACAACTAAAACATTAAATATTCATTAGATGAGATTAA
Source organism: Paramecium biaurelia (assembly GCA_000733385.1). NCBI lineage: Eukaryota > Ciliophora > Oligohymenophorea > Peniculida > Parameciidae > Paramecium > Paramecium biaurelia. The sequence continues at coordinate 171,184 of JPFL01000029.1, read as the reverse complement.
TTTTCAATCAAAAGAGTGTCAATAAGCATTCTATATTTTTAGAATTCTCTAGGACATTATCTGATTAAATTCTGGAATTGATTTGAATCTAGAGTAGCTATTTTTGAATATCCAATACTTTTGAATTCTATTCCTTATATTTAATTCTTAAAAAAAGCGATGTTATTGAAAATCTAAAATTTATTATAAACTCTTGCTAATTTGAATTCTTTCTAAGAAGATTAGCATTTTTAAACAATTCCAATTTGTCCTTCCAAAAGAAAATGAAGACATTGTTTCTATTAAATTACTGTATTTGGTAATAAAATGCTTTCCTCTATGATTTCACACAAATTTAATAAGGTTTAAATAGAAAAAGATTTTTGAAAAATAGGAATATTTTATAATATTTTAAAATACTTTTCTCTCTTCATTTATTATTGTAAATGTATAGGCAAACTTCCCATATCGAATTTAGTAGTTCTATTATCTTATTAATAACTAACTATCGATTTCAAAGTCTTAGGAGCATAATTAATCGATTCATCTAATGAGAGCTACTGATAATTTATTATCTATCTAATTTTATACAAATAAAAAATTAATAAAAGAGTTCTAATCAAATATACAATAAAATAATATTTTTTTATTATTATTGGATTCTGAAATAATACAGCAAAAATGTTTTGAATATAATTAATATAGTCTTATTGTTATTCAGCAAACATATATATAATTGTTTAAGCAATAAAAGTTCCAAAGTGAAGTTAAATAGTTGTCTAAAGTATAAAAATCTAATCTGATTAATTTAAATAAAATATTAAGTTTTGAATATAATCAGTAATTTTTTAGATTCTTATTAGATACAGCATATACAATATTTTATATGTGTCATCTAAATCCATTAAAAAAGCAAAAAATGGTAACATAGTTAATATATCTGCAAACATACTCCATATACACAATTTATTGATTACATTTCTATAAGCACTTTCAAATAATTAAAAAATAATCAACAAATAATGGAAAAACTATTTATTACAAATTGTTAATTAATTGCACCCCAATTCTATTAATAGGATGGTCAAATAAAAAATTAAAAAGCATATATAAAAACTATAGATTATTTATTTAGTAATAGAATCTTATTTTATTCGATTTAGAATTTATTGTTTGATAGGAATGATATAAGCTGAAGATAAGTCATGAATAATTTTAAATTGCTATTTTGTTAATATTTGTTATTTGAACATATTTGATCCTGAGAAGTACAATAACTTTAATGATGAATGAAGCATATTCTATTTATTGAAATTTGATTTTTGATACAGTAATTCACAATCTTATGATTTTCTTATCATACTTTGTGAGTCTTCCCTATTGTTTGGTTCTTCATTAATAAGTAGCAAATCTATTTGATTATTAGGAGATATCCTATCAGAGGCTAACTATAAACTTAGCTGAGTTACAGTAGGGGATTTTGGATTAGTAATTTTAATTTAATGGTTGTCTATTTATGCGTTACGACTTTCTTAGGAAGGATTGCGAACTCTCATTTATTATTAATTAATTTGAGTCATAATTTGAATGATCGGCTAACGAAATGAGTCTTCTTTTGGAGGAGTGGTGGCTGAATTTTAAATCATTAATTATTATATTGAAAAATGATTCATCTTTTCTGCTTATTTAAGAATTTCTTGAAATAGTTTCACGATAATCTCAATAAATTGAAACAGAATATATTCTTTACATTATAACAAAATGATAAATCGAATAATTTTTGAAATCGAAAAGATAGTTTGAATTATATCAGTTATGAGTTATATATCTAACAATCAAATATCCTATAGAAATGTGGCAATTTCAAATTCATGAAATTTAGATGACATTCTTTCTTTTGAAAGTATAAGCTATAAGAATGAATGAAATTTATTCTCTAATTTATTTAACATTTTAAGAATACATTTTTATTTTGGTGATATTTTTAAATACTCTTTATTTTTTAAATTATGAATCCTAAATAAAGTAGCATTATGTTAGAATCCCTGAATATATATATTTTAATAAAGATAATGAGAATCTCATAATTTGAATTATTATTATCAATAAATCAATTTGATATTAGATTTTAATTTTTTTTCATGAAAAAATTTGCTGTTTATGATTCCTAAATTTAGGATTTACAATTATTTATGAATTCTCATATAGATTTATAAAAATTTTAGAATTAATACTATAATATCTGGTATTCGACGCCGATGAAGCCATATAATTGATCATCATCGGGCTTTTTGAATCCAAATTTCTTTAGCACCTGTGAGAAATTATTTGATTGATCAAACAAACTCAAATATCAGCAACAAGTGCAGAAACAATTACATTGTTTATTCGATTCTTTCATCTCAACTAGTAATTGAACTACTAGTTAAGACACATAGAATCTTATGGTTTTGGTTTACCTGTGAAGTACACGAGATATCTCACAACAATGTTCACGTTGTAACACCAAAAACCTTAAATTAATTATTTTAATTAATGAAAAAATATTTAATTTATTTGGTTATAAATTAATGGTCATCAATCTTATGATATTAAATAGCAGGATAAATAAAATTTTAGTTACTAAATATACAATTAATCAAATAAATTATTTTTTATTTTCAAAAATTCCTTTATTTAAAAAACTTATTATATTATTTGCCAAAAGTCTGTGGTTTATCATATCTCCTTTCTTCCAAACTTTCATTTGGATTTGCCCTTTATCCTTCTGATGATCTCATAATTCTTGATGGGATTCTCCTTCCAGGAGATTTTGATTATGGTCTTTGATAACTTTTAGTTGTAGGCCTTTCAATAGAACTATTGTGAGTAAAATTTGATGTATTTTAGTAAATGTTCACTTTAGAATTACCATATGATTAGTTATTTTAACTCAAATAATATGGAGATTTATAAGTTGATGACAATTAAGTAAGTTATTGAATCTTTGATAGTTAGCTTCTCTCAATAACAGAAGTGTTATTAATACCTTTAACACTAGTCTTCCTAGAACTGACAGTTTGTTTTCTACAAGATGAAGGATTTGATAAAATTTCTTTATCTTAAGTTAAAAATGATTGTTTTCTAATTTGAAGATGACATTAGCAAGAACAACCTGTTGCACAATTTTGCTATATTTGTAATAAATCGCATATTTCTCCCATGATGGCACTGATATAAGGTTCATTATATTTCTGATGTTCCATTTGATTCAATTTCATAAGAGTCTGATTAATGGAAAACAATTACTTCTTCGACAACTCTTTTGAATTGTTTCTCATCAGCTTATTCATTCTTATAGAACTTTATTATTCTACGCTATAAAATTTTGAGCAAAGATGTAATTAGTTTGTTATATTAACCTTCCAGTTATCTAGTAGCAAATCCTGAATAGACAGACATTGAGTAATATGAAAAAAATTACAATATTATAATATTTCACTTTTATTTTTAAATGTTTCCTTTATTTCTCAGTAATGAATGAATGGTATCGAACTTAAAAGGAAAACCTATAATAATTATATATTGAGTACTTGGTTATTGTTATTCTGTATTTGTTCTAGGTCGATTTTAAGGTGTTTTATTTAAATGACCTTGCTATTATTTTAGTTTTTAAGAATTTAAATAAGAAGAATCAGGAGATCTATTATTTACTCTATAACTAATAGGAGTATGCGAATTCTATTTATCAATTAAAGTTTGTCTTTCAGTTCTACAGACATCAGAAAGTAAGGATTTCAATTAATTATTGTTATTTGTAGGACTTTATTATTAAATTGGATTTTATTTGAGATTAGGATTATTTTTATGAGGTTATAATTAAATAGTCATAGTGCTATTAATGAAATCTTAGGTGGAATTGATATTACTATTACTTGTATTACAGGGATTAGATTATTTCTTAAGATAAACACTGAAATCAAAATGTCCTTAGTTTTATTATTAGGAATTATTTTTTTAATTTGACGGAGAGTAATCAGAACCTCTCTTTTAACTAATCATTTAATCAATCAAATTAGCTTAATTCTAAATAACACTTTTAATTTATGATTATTATTATGTTTTTGGAGGAGATCTGGAATTCAAAAAAGTAGTAATGAAATTATTAGTTAATTTAGGAGATTGATTGTTCTTATTGATTGGGATTTATACCTTTTATATTTGTTTCTATGTTTAAATAGTTTCTGGATTTGACAAAAAAGTATTTTGCTTTTCAGAAGTACAGGATAATATCGACTCTTCTTTTATTACATCTAAATTTATATTATAATGTTTGTGATAGCTTGTTATTAGATGACTAATATAGGGAGATTAGGTTGTTATATGACGACATGCTATTTCAATTGACTTTAAGTGGTACATCTCACTTAATTTGAACTCTTCAGTATCTATTTTATCTTCCTTTAAACCAATTTGCTTAGCTTTTTCTAATTCAATAAATCTTAATTCAGTAGCTATAGTAAAGTAAGAAATAGAAAAATAGATTACTTTTTCTAGAATCTATCTTTTGGCTAATTCATAAATCATTTCACCAAACTATGTGAAATCTTCATAAACTTATGGTACCATATGCATTATTGATCCAATATTGAAATTCTTAATCCATTCAGCCAAATTTTGAATCCCCAATAATGATCTATATTCTTCATTTTGAGATACTAATTTCAATTCTTTTCTCAAATGTTTTTCATTATTTTCTGGATTATTCCTCCAATAATATAATTACTTTTTAGCTTCTTTCAGTAAATATTTCTCATTCACAGGGATTTTTTCAAGATCTACTTATCTTATCATATCATTTAAAATATCTTTTGCTCCATCAATTACTAATCTACCAAATTCAATTTCATCTTTCATCTGGTATTTTTGGGTTTTCTTCTATTTATCCTAATCTTGTTATTACTATTCTTATTGATTGCTCCTGATTGAAATATTAGATTAAGATGTAGTGGCAGTCCCTGAAGATCCATTACTCTACAACCATTATTAGCAGAATTGATTTGCTATCTTAAATAACTCTCTCATTGTTGATGCAGCCTTTTATGAATTGAGTAGTGCCTTATTATGCCTATGATTTATTTGTATTCAATTACTTTCCCATTTGGCTTAAAATTGCTGTATATTGTAAATATGCTTTAGCTAAAAAAGTTTATCTTTTCACTAATTGTGCTTATTTTTCTTGAACAGATGTAAAATTCTCTAAATCTTGTTCATCCTCTTTAATGGCTAATTCCATATTATAGATAACACCATCCAAATATTTAGAACATTTATCTAAAACCCATTAACTTAAATATATGTATTCATTACCATTAATAAGCACAAGCTTAATTATATAAAATTATTATAATAAGGTTCCTATCAATAACTCTGCCACAACTTGCAGCAAACTAAATTTATTGAAATTTATACTTCTAACATCTATTCAGATTATTACAATAATTTCAAAGCCTCCTTGTACTTCTGCTATTTAATTTTTAGAGTTGCCTATTCATTCAATAAATTGATCTGTTACATTAAAGAATCTAAAACTTATTGAGTTTTTGTGAAATACCTGAGTTCTTTAATAATTATTTTAGGTTTAATTGTTTTGTGTATTATTCTAAATCTTCATCCTCATCCTATTCATATGATTCATCCTCTATTACCATGGAGTTATTTGAAATTGTTTGTTAATTATTCATTTTATAAATTAATAATTGATCAAAAGGGGTAATTTATTATTATTATAAAATAATTTAAAAAAATTTGTACAATGCAATCTCCTCTTAGATTATATTCTGCTTAAAGAGCATTTACTTGTAGGAATACAGAGACCAAACCTTCTTTTTTCATTTCTAAAAGTATGATCATCAATGAATATCATAAAAGAAGCCAAATAATCAAAAAAATAAAAAGAAATTGACAATCTAAATGAATAATTATTATTCGTCAAACAATCCAACAACATACTTTTTGAAGAAAACAAACAATTAAAATAGTAAATATTGCACTTTGAGGTTTTAATATATTCTTAATTAGAAATAATTAAATAAATAAGAAAAGTTACTCATTTTGAATAAACAATCAAAAACTGAATCTAAACATAGTGACTTAGATCTATAAATAAGAATGAAAACAGAAGAAGTATAATATGTGTTTATTCAAGACATGTTCCATAATTGCATATCAAAAATAAATCAAAGATTTTAGAGCTCGAGACTAATACTACCAGTTGCAAATTGAGGAATTAAAGAGAGATACAAGAAGAACAAAACTACAAGAATGTTAGGTTAAGTATTATACATATTGTTTAAGATAGAATGTAAGGTTATCAAGGAGGAATATGATAAAATGTAATTTAAATACCAAGCATTAATGCATTAAATGTATTCTCCCTATTTAACTTAATTAGTTAATTTAGTCAAAAAGATGAATTATTGAAGGATAACATTAAAATAAGTCAAGAATTACTCATTTCTTAATAAAAACTACAAGAAATATAATTACAAAATAAGAAAATTTAGCAGGAGTTACATCAATCTGACTTTAAAAGAATAAGAAGTGAAAAGTTAGTTTTTGATAAAGAAAGAGAGTTGAAACTAATACAATTTGAATATAGTAATCCAAAAAAAACAATCAATGATTTAAATAGGTAATGGTAAATCAGATTAGAAAACCAAAAGTTAATATAGTAGTAACTGGAAGATGAATTAAGATTAAGAAATGAAAAGATCAATCTCTTAGAAAAAACATTAAAGGAAGACAAAGCTGCTTATCAACTTAAAGAGGCTTTTTATAAAAGAGAAATTGATAGTTTGAATATTCAAATAGGATAATTAAAGGAAACTATTTAACATTTAGAAAAAGAATAAATGGTAGAATAAAGTTCTGATGAATAAGAGTCTTAATCTGAAAAATCAGTTAGATAGACATCCTAATCTTATCAAAAACAAAAAACTTAACTATTAATGAGTAAGAAAAAGGTACAAAAAGTTAGTTCAACTGAAGTAGAGATCATTGGAAAGGAGATAGCATTAAAGTTTTAACTTGCTTAAATTCCATTCTCAAGATTAGACTCATACATTTATTCTAAATCTTCACGAGGTGTAATTAATTTAAGTGAAATCAATGAAATACTTAAGCTATCTCCATTTGATTTATCTGATGATCAATCTTTATTAGTAGCAAGATTTCTTGCTGAACCTGAACAAGAGGAATGGATCTATTATGATAGTTATCAAATAAATGATGTTGTAATTGTTATTAGTATCTTCCGAAATCTGGTTAAACCTTTTGAATTGCTCAATCCTCAGTTTTATGATACTATACATCAAGAATTGAAATAGATTTTTAAACTCAACAAGAATAAGTTAACTGACTATCTAATGTTAAATGGTGATAATTGCGATCTAACTTACTTTAAGAAAGCATTTGAATATTGTGATATTCCATTAAGTTTAGAGTAAATTATTAATTAATTTTAGATAAGAAACTTATATTGCTATAAAAATATATGAGAAGTATAGGAGAATTGTTAATTTGAAATACTAAGAAATAATTGATTACTTCAAATGATAATAATTTTATTCAAAATATTTAACAATTTATACAGGTTTCTGATGAACTCTCTTTTCTTTTATTCTTGATTTCCTCTTGTTTGAATTGGTTTTAATATTTTCCTCTTTTAATTTCATAATGGTCATCTTCTTCAATAAAATCTTAAGACACAGATGATAGATTCTATAAAGATTTGGTTCCTAAACATAGATTAATTTTATTACTATCCATAATAGGTATTGAATCGTTCTTAGATTTAATTATTTCAAAGAGTTTATCTCTAAGTTCATCTATAAGAGAGAATATTTCTGAATATTATGAGATTTATTCTTTTATTTTAATAAATTTGGAATCATTTATGATGTCAGAGAATGATTATTATAATCTATTGAATCTTTCATTATCAAATGATTTTAATTATTAAAATTAATATTACAGATTTTCCACTTCATTCTGATAAATTTAATGTAATCTAAAAATGCAAATTCCTTCAAACTCACTCTCATTGTAATTTGATACATCATCTATTTCTCTAAGTTCTTAAATTTAATTAAGTTTAAGAATTATTTTGTTTTGTAAAGTAGCCACACTCCTATTATTATTATAATGAAATACTCTTTGCTTTCCTGTTGAATCAGTATATGACTCTTCTTTAATATAGAGGGTCCTGAAATAATAGAAATGTCTAATGTTATCTTAAGATCCTACATTATTTTGTTTATTTATTTGAGCTATAAGTTAAAATAGAAAATACCTCAAGAATTTTATTGCAATAGTTCTTAATAATCTTTTCGTCTATGGTATTAAAATTTTGTTTTATGAGATTAATTTTTTCCTAAAATTATACTATACAAGTATATTACATCGAGTTAATCCTTCAAATTTGGATAGATTGGTCTAGATTCCTTTTTGAATGCTTGAACATTTTCTAATAATGATTCAATGTCTTGTTTTAGTTTAAGAAGCATGAGTAATTTAATAATAATAAATTATCTTTAATATTCTATATATTAATTATGTTGAACTATTCAACTCTTCAAGGGAATCCTAAAAACTATCATTGATCATAATAATAATAATGAATAAATTAAATTATTTCATAATAATTGAATATCCTTTTCAGACACTTTCACTTTAATATTATTAGCAGATAATTGAACAATTAATTACCCAGATTTTATTTGAAGAATTTATCCACGATATCCTTACCATTATCCAACTTTTAATTAACAAATTTATCCATTTAAACACATTTAATCATTCTATTTTGGTTTAATTTGTTTACTGAATACTAGTTTACAATTATTTACGCTTTCAAGAATAATTTGATATGGAAATAAATGATTAAATAAATATACCTTACCATTAATACAATGTTTAATTAAACCATATTTACTAGCATATTTACCTGATATAATTGTTACATTATCATTGTTTCTAAATGTATCACCTAATTCATTCATTTCAACTCCATTTATTGTTAAAATTTCTAGTTTTTCATTTCTTATCTCTTAAATTTCATTATTGATATCCAAAATGATGGCTGATTAAAGCTTTTATTAAATGACACAACCTATTTAAAAATCATTATTTCCAAATTTGACTAAAGAATTATCAGTTTAAAAATTTTGATATCCAAATTATAAAACACTGTGAGGTACCTTAAATGTGCCATGTTAATTTGATAACACAACATAACCTTATTTGATGCAAATAATAACACCTACATCTCCTTTATGAGGTCCATCTATTACTTTAGCTTCCTAATATAATTTAAAAGCTAAACGTATTTCTGAAGCATGAACTAGATATGTGTATTCTCGATTATCTTTTTTACACATAAGTTCTATCATTTAATCATCAAAAATCTTGATTATTTAAAATTTAGGACCTTTATTGAGATCATCTTCACCTATTAATCTGACTTTTTATCCTTCTTTAAATTATACATCCACTCTTCTAAGTATTTCTCTTTTAGCCTATTAAACAAGTATCTTTCGATCAACTACATCAGGAAAAAACATTTATAATTCTTCATCTGTAATTGTAATATTATGTTCTATATTTTTAAGTGGACATTTTAATAGATTAAATCCATCAATGATAGAACATTTATATTCTTTTTCAATATCAGAATAAATAAATTCAGATTCATTTTTAGTTTCTAATTGATTAGTTTATTATCTACTTCTTTACCATGATATAGGTTCCTTTTAACCTTATTTATTTCTTTTTATCACTTTTATTATTGCAAAGTTTTACATTAAATTTATTCTTAATACTTTTCCTAAATCTTTTCCATAATTTTTATGATTCTTAAATCTTACCCATTAACCAACTTAAATATTATTATTTTTCTTTATTTCTAATAAACTATCACAATCTTCAGGTTAAATATATATAGGTTGTCCATACATTATGGATTTCATTAATTCCTTAACATCTTTTTCAAAATAAGATTCAAAAAAAATATAACCTTTAACATTTGGAGTATAAAAGACTGATACAATTGGACTATTTTTTGGCAATAAATTTGAAATTTCAAGTATTCTTTATACTTCACAAATAGATCTACCACATTTAAATCTCCACACTTTTGGATCATTTAACTTAGGTCCACCTTTTAATGATTCATCATCTTCATCATCATCATCATCTTAATTATCTTAATCATTTTCATTTCTACTGGTATTACTGTTATTTTCTGTCTCATCTATAGCATCTTATTCCATTAGTTCTTGAAGTCTTTTATTTAATCTCTCTTTTGCTTTTGCTCTCCTACTCTAAATTTCTTTCAATTATCTTTCAGCTTCCTTTTTATTTATTTCAAATTTTGGATCATCTTCTTATTCCTCACTACTATAACCTTCAGAAGCTTCTTATTCTATAAACTAACATTTAGTTCTCTTTCTCATTTAAAAATTATTATAACTAATATTCTAGTCATTTTTTATTTAAATACATTATAAAAAATTTAACTTTTATCATTACAATTAATTAAATTTTATTTATTTAATTACTTTTCCTTATTTATCAACTAATTATTTATTTATAATCTAATCATTTTCTTCATCCATCAAAAAATCATCATTAACTTCTTTCTGTGTCTCTTCAATCATTCTATACTTTTTTAATTCTTTTTATTTAAACTAATATTTTAATATTTATTAATTATTACATTCTTTTTGCTTTTATCAATTAAAAGATCTTATTATTCTTTTGCATGTTCATTCAAATTCTTACCAAATAATGAAATATATTTTTAATCCTTAGGATAATGTTTAACATAATTAATTTTCTCTTAAATCTCAGACTCTTACTTTAATAATGGTTCTCTTCTTTCTGTTGTTTCCAGCTCTTTTCTAATTATCGCTTTAACTTTTTCAAATCAACTTATTTTATTTTCTTATATTTTTTTGCAAAATAATCAATTTTTTTCTATTGCTATTTATATTCATTTTATTTCTAATTTAGTTATTTTTATTTGGCCTCTAGATCTTATTGTTTAATCTATTTTACTTCTTCATTTAAATGACCCTTTTTTAATATTTAATATACTTTATCTATTAATCTTTGAAGGTCTCTAATTTATTTTTTTAATTTCTTACAACTCTCTCCTTCCTTTTGAATTGTTTTTGATCTTTTGAGTTAATGAAATTTATTTAAAGGTAGCTCATTTCTCCTTTTATATATTTTCTTATGTGTTTCCATTAATTATTTTTATATTATAAATAAATTAAAATCAGCTTCTTTTAAAAAAATGATATCAGGTTACATCAAGTACTATATAAGGTTTCATAATTATTGATGATTGATAAGGATTTGATATCAAAAAATTATAAAATAGATTTTTTGAAGCATCTTGAAGTAAATCTAAAGGTTTTTGCTAATATAACACTTTAAATAATACTATAATTTTGTTTTGTGATATGGAGTGAATATGTCTTTATAGAAAATTCTACCTTAATTATAAAAATTAAAGTATAACTTGGATTTGGTTTTTTATTCTAAAGCATTAAAATTGTTTAATTTTTTTTATTATTCTTCAGATTCTTCCGTAATCTTTCTTTGAATTTTAGTCAGAACCCACAATTTTTGGGTTTTGTGACTAAAATGAAAATAATTTAAGTGGTTAATTAACTATATATATTATATTAATAAATAATAATTGAGAATCTTATTGGATCAAAAAAGATAATATCAGTCATTTTTACTTAGAAAGCATGAGCAAAATTCTATATTTGATTCAATATAAAATAAATGTATAATTTTTTTCACTTGTATCCTAAAACTTCTACTTTAAGTGAAAAATTTGATGATGAAGGAAAATTGCCACTTCTACTTATTTCAATTATTTTTCTCTCATCAAGTCTTATGGGGCAATTTTCACTATTTGTAGACCAAGCATTTTGAGTATATGTATGTCCAGTTATTTTGATAATATCTACCTTTGTAGATAAACTCCAAGTAACAGTTGCCTCTTCTTAACAATTCCCACATTATAGGCATACATAAAGCTTAACCTTTCGGGCTTATGGAGGTAAGTTAGCTAAGGATAATTCAGTTACATTCTCTGTAATCGAGAATTATAAAGGAGTTTGCAGCAATTTCCATCCATATTGATTTAACATTTTTAGGTTATTATTATCTATAAATTTCTATTATTGATTTTTAATAAATAAACAAGAATTTTAGTATATGATTGATAGAATTTTGATTTTAAATATATTTTATAGAATGAAGAAATCTTAATGAATTTATAAATTTATATAAATTGAAGGACTCATTCAATAAATCATTAATAAAAGTAATTCAATTAGATTCAAAATTATAAATTATATTATAAATTAATATCAATCTATCTTGATTTATAATCATTAAAAACAACTCATTATATAAATCACTGTTTTCTATCATGAAATATAGATCCTTTTATTGCTTAAGCAGATTTTTTTATGATTGATTTTACGTTGCCAGTTTATTAATCATTTTTTAAAATCATTTTGTCGCTGTATTTAGTAATATACGTTTATCCATTTGAATGTTTGATATCAAATTCTCCTTCTTTTTTATTATTTTTAAATCCACCTATGTATCTATCTTTCAAATTAATTTTTTTCTTTTTAATTTGGTAGTTAGAAATATAGATTTATTTCTTAATAAAGTTAAAGTAGAATGTAGTGCTTATTAACTATTTATCTTCTGATTCTAAAATATTTCAATAAGTATATTAAATTCATCTGTACTAATTTCCATTATATACCCATCTTTTATTTTTGAAATTATCTAATAGGCACCTAATAATTCTTTAATTTATTTCTAACTTTAGTTAAATTGAGTTTCTAATTTGTCAAATTCATCATATATTTATTATTTTATTACTTGAAATTCTGATTATTGACAGATTTAATCAAAAACATCATGAATATCTAAAAAAGTATCCCCAAACTTACTGGAGTATCAGAAAATTTCATAAAATAACTTGCTTTGATTTGACAACATCATTTTAAATAATTCCATGAATTTTAGGTAAAAAAGTGGTGAATGAGTGGCTAAGTTTTATGGACTTAAAGTAGATCATTTTTTAAGTTGCATTAATTAGTTAAGATACTTGTAAAATATCTGTAAGAATTTGTAATAAAACTTATCTAGCTCTTAAGATAGGCCAAACTTATAACTGATTTAGCTAGTAAGATAAAGACATATTTGTTCACAATTAAAGAAAAATTCAATAAATATATTAAATTTTATAATAGATGGAATGCTGCGCAGATTCCTATGAAGTATAAAAGAATATACTTGACAAATATCCTTAGTTTAGAAAATAATTATGGGAGATTGCTATATGAAAGTTTTGTTTTAACTCCTCTAACAACCACCTCCTTACAGACTCTGAACATTGGAACAGATCCGAATAATTCAAAAGAAAAATTCTATATTTTATATTGCAATATAAAATATATGTAATGATTTTTCACTTGTATCCTAAAACTTCTACATACATTTTAAAATACACTGGGCCAGGAAAAGTGCCACTTCTACTTACCTCAATAATTTTTCTCTCATCCAGTCTTATGGCACAATTATCGCTATACATAGTCACAGCATCTTGATTATATGGTTCGGCAGTTATTTTGATAATATCTACTTTTGTAGAGAAACTCCAAATAACTACTCCAGTTGAGTAACAACCCCCAGAATTTATGTATACATGCAGCTTAACCTTTCGGATTTCTGGAGATAAGTCAGCTAAGGATAATTAAGTTACATTCTCTGTAATTTTGAATACCAAAGGAGTTTGCAGCAAGTTCCATCCATATTGATTTAACATTTTTAGATTATTATTACCTATAAATTTCTATTATGGATTTTTAATAAATAAACAAGAATTTTAGTATATGATTGATAGAATTTTGATTTTAAATATATTTTATAGAATGAAGAAATCTTAATGAATTTATAAATTTATATAAATTGAAGGACTCATTCAATAAATCTTTATTGAAAGTTCAAAAATAATTTATATTAAAAACAACTCATTATATGAATCACTGTTTTCTATCATGAAATATAGATCCTTTTATTGCTTAAGCAGATTTTTTTATGATTGATTTTACATTTCCAGTTTATTAATCATTTTTGAAAAGCATTTTGTCACTGTATTTAATAATATAATTTATACATTTATCCATTTGAATGTTTGATATCAAATTCTCCTTCTTTTTTATTATTTTTAAATCCACCTATATATCTATCAATCAAATTAATTTTTACACATCTCCAGTATTATAACATACTAATTATCCTTTTCCATTAATTTAATCATCTTAAAAGGAACCTTTATAACTAAATTTTTATGAATTTTTAATTTACATATCACCATTAGGATAGTAGTAAGTTCCTGTTCCTTATTTTTTATCATTATAAAATTATCCTTCATATCTAAATTAGAGTATTAATTACTTATCTCCTCTTATTGTCTGAAGTATTCCTTTTCCATGCTTCTTATTTTCATAAAATTCTCCTTTATATCTAGTACAATATATATTATATATCTATACGAATCTCCTTTATTTGTAATAAGAATACCATTTCCTTAAATTTTGTCATCTATAAAGTTTCCTTTTACCCTTAAAAAATGAATGTTAAATACTGATATTCGATTGAACTTTTTTTTAAGCCTTATCCGTTAAGTTTTTTATTAATCATTTTCCCCTAAAATATACAACATTCTGTATTTTCATTAAATGTTGTTTTTTAACCCCATTGAAACTAATCTTATTCCCAAATACCCTCATATATAATATCACCACTCTTAATAATTTACATACCTTATTAATATATCATAATACCTTTTCCATGCTTTGTTTATTTTTCATTAATTTATCCATAATAAATCTCATTATTATTTTCGATTTCCACTATTTTTATACCTCTGATATATTAATATTCAGGAGGTACCAAAGAATAATCCAAAGGATTCTAAGAATAAAATTAAGATATAATCTTTTATTTTATGTTTCCATTTATAAATTTGACAAAATCCAAATTATCTATATTAGTATAAGAAGAATTAATGTATTATTAAATTTCTTTCAATTTGGTAGTTAGAAATATAGATTTATTTCTTAATAAAGTTAAAGTAGAATGTAGTGCTTATTAACTATTTATCTTCTGATTCTAAAATATTTCAATAAGGATATTAAATTCATCTGTACTAATTTCCATTATATATCCATCTTTTATTTTTG